>MDKJ01287153.1:0-129095 GCA_005239525.1 Nicotiana knightiana
CTATGGTCCAGGAGGCTTTGGACCTCTATTTGGGTGGTTCTAGACTTACTTAGGTTGCTCAAATGATAATAAACTAATCATGCATACAAAACAAATAGGATTGCACATAATAGCAAAGAGTGGCTCATGTTAGCCTCAACACATAAACGAAGAAGCACGCAGACTGATTTTAGATTATACAGTAGAACATTCTGAACTTAAGATTTAGATTCCTTTGGTTCTATAAGCATGATCTCTATGTGATTCCAGTATCGAATAGGTAATGATGCATTTTTAAGCTAATATACAGACATAATAAATCGTTACAAATCCTATAGACATGGTTTCTAAGTGACTGATTTTTAGCAAAGTACAACGACGAATTTGTAGATTACAAACCTATAAGTATGATTTCTAGATTGTTTGCGCAAAAGGAAGTGAAACGACTCCTAGAATCATGAATTACCAGCGCTGATTTTATAGACGATTTTCTTAGGCAGGTGACAGTGTCCTAGAAGCATGATATCTAATAGTTGGCAATTGATTTTATATAGTTTTATCCCTATAGGCATACTACCTAAGTGAAGCAGTACAAAAGATATGGGCAACTGATGGATCATTAAATCCTATAGGCATGGAATCTAGATGAGCATTATACTAAGCAATTGATAGATTAGTCATTCAAAGTCCTATAGGCATGGAATCTAGGTAAATAAAACATTGCATCGCTTCTCCCTATAGACATGCTATCTAAGGAAACACAATAGTGGAAGCGGGTACGTCAAACACTTGAAAGAGCATATGTTTGAGTGATATGTGTGCGTGTGACTCCTATAGGTATGCTTTCTACTCATGAAATTAAAAACATGTAAAGCAAATAATGAATAGACCACATAGGTCCTATATGCATGCTTTCTACCCATTTATGTGAGAATTAGAGTAACCTACCCTTTTTTTATTAATCTCCCCATCTGTTTTTGTTCATAAATTGTTACAGACCCAAGAATAATCAATATAAGTGCGAATGTTACATGCTGAAAGACTACATCCCCAATAAACAGAGCAGGACCGAAGAGAAATAACCTAGTAACGTCTGGGCCTTCATCAATCTTCACCTTTCACACGAACATCAAACCCATAACCCAACACATCTCAAGAGTGAGAGTGTATCAATTACACACCCAGGGCCATACACAAACTCATACCAAGCTTAGAAGGGAGAAACCATATATGATAACCAATTGACAATCCCAAAGTCTATTAGCAGTGATCATCATTATTAGAAGCTAATGGAACAAGATTGGTCAAACAAGAGGGATTGGACATATCAACTGGGTAGACAGCTTTGACATAACAAGCTTGATATAGGAGAACTAACACCATATTGAGCAATCATTCAACAAAGGAAAGCGTATAGCATGCTGAAGCAAGTCTATTGAGTTGACATGACAAACAAAAACACGTGCTAACTTCCCAGAAATTAAGTTTAGCACAAGACATTAACCAAAATAGGTCAGAAAAGACTATAAACAAGTGAACCTTATTCAAAATAATCATAGTTAGAGGGATATGTAATTCCACATATAGAGAACCATAAGCAACATAGAAACAGACTAATGGCATGGTTTACCATAAATCTCAACAGTGTCCTAACTCATGAGAATATACAACACTTAAGGGGGAATGAGACATACAAGCATAACCATTCGTGCCAATGTCCTAGACATAAGGGAAACTAACGTAGCAATTTGTCCTAGAAGCCATTCTAAACCAAACATGCAATAGAACTTAAATGGCAT
The DNA here is from genome assembly GCA_005239525.1 of Nicotiana knightiana. Lineage (NCBI taxonomy): Eukaryota > Viridiplantae > Streptophyta > Magnoliopsida > Solanales > Solanaceae > Nicotiana > Nicotiana knightiana. Next base: position 1,779 of record MDKJ01287153.1, read on the forward strand.
GGAAACATGCTTTAGCTAATCAATACAGTTTCAGAGATCTATCATTTGGGCAAGAAGAACTCAACAAGGTCTAGAACACAAACATGGAAATACAAGACAAGGTAGGGAACACACATTAGTCTAGAAGTACTTAAGAAAATTGGAATCTATTCCGATAATGAAAACATACTACATATACTGCAATCTATTGAATTCAATTAGTAAGGAACATAGAACTGAAGTGGATAGTTAAAAGCAATATAATGGCAGTAAAGCATACAGTATCAGAGATCCATGAATAGCAGGAAAACTGAATCATGCTTACAGAATTTGAACAACATTAGCACATAGAACACGCATATCATAGACAAACAGAAAAAAGAATAGTTAACATTGAAAGAGTCAAGGATACTAAACAATAGCAAAGTTAAACGGGCAAAAGAGAAAGGAGTTTAGAATATTGTTAGCACCAATTGAAAGAAAATCCCACATCCCTAATGCTTCAGAGTTCACAAGAGCCTCGAGCAGAACTCCGAGAAGTGCTAGTGCCGGAGGAGGTTTTTTAATAGTTTATGGCCTTGGCTTTCAGCCGGCCAAGAATTCAAAAATTCCAGAAAATATTCAAGTGTCTCAGAAGAAGTGAACGAGTGAGAGAAGAATATAGTGAGAGTAATAACAGTCAAAATTTCGATCTTCTTAAAGGGAAATCGAGAAGGGTTTATTTAGTAGCCAAAATCAACATCCAAACAAGGAAACATAATTAATCGAACATAAGTAAGGAAATAGAAGCATGAAAAATCATTCAGAATCAATTTAAGAGAAAATCAAGTAAACCCTAGTTCAAAAGGAAAGCACAGATGGTCGAAAATCTCACTGAATTGGACCATATAGCCTGGTAGTGAGTGCATTTAGACGAAATAACGTCTAAATCTCAAAGGATGAAGGCGGTGGCACCCGATTTGGGCATTGGTACTTGCCAAAATTGAGGCAAGTACTATGTAACACCATAGTCTTGTAGGAAATGATGAGATGATTCATAAAGGGTAAGAAAATCGTTGTAAGAATCCATGATTTGATCAGATTTGGAAAAGGAGAATGTCGAGAGGATTTTAGGGCGGTAGTCTTAGGGAAATGGGGTTAGGGTTTCTGGTTTGGGCTAATTAAAAGGGTAAGAACGAGGGCCGTTAATCTTGAGAGATCACGACCAGGATTAAAAAATTGAACGGGGCGGGTCATGAAGTTAGGTACCAACTGAGTTTAGTAAGGGATTGTTTGGCTTGGGCTGGGGGCTGTTGGGCTAAGGATATGGGCAAAATTTGATCTGAAATTAACTTAAAAATGGGCTATAATTTAAATACACCAAATTTATCAAAAAAATAAATTATAAATATTATTAATAAATGATAAAAAAATATTATTTATGCACCAAAATACTTAAAAATATTAACTTAATATTATATAAATATAAGGAATGGTAATTTAGACTAAATAATGTAATGACTACAATTATGTGTAGAATATAAGTTATTACTGCAAAATTATGTAAATAGCTAAAAAGTATAAATGTAATTATGTAAAATGAATTAAAAATATTTAACAAATGTATATGGATATAAAATAACAAATTGGATGATTATGTTATGATAAATAATTTAAAGGGATAATTAATAAATTTTTAAGTAATTTAAATGCAAGAAAATTAATTTTAAAGCTCTAAAAATTGCGGAAAAATTATGAAAAATGCTTTTATAAGTCTTGTAAATTAAATAATGATGCAAAATGATATTTTTGAAAATATATATACTATTTGGAAAAATGTGAGGGCAAAATTGGGTATCAACAATTGCCCCTCTTTACCCGAGAATGATGAAAGAGTTATCGGGTAAAGAAAATGATGACCAATTTTGGTCGAACTGAGTGGGGAATGATGTTATTTGAAAAATTGGTGGTCGAACCCTGATTCTTGAGTTGCCTACATATCCCTGGTACTACGGGAATCAAGCCGTATGTAGTTCTGGATCCAACAACGAACAAAATCGATGGAGTTGTTATAAGAATGGTCGTCTGTTTCGAAGAGGTTCTTTTGGGCAGGATAATGTTGTAAGTAACGGTCAATTTTAGGTGGAGTCATGAATGTGAATTTTGCACGCTATAGATATACAAGGCAGATATTCGAACGGTCATAGAAAAGGTACTCAATTATTGTTAGTCAGTTACGTTTGAGGTAGTCAAAGGATATGAACGTTGTGAAAGAAAGTTGGAGCGCAGATTGCTCCCGTTTGTAGAACGGTTACATCCTGAATTACCTGCAAAATTAAAACATAGTGCATGCGAATATATATAGGTTATTGCTACAATTTAAACATGATGCAAATTCCCTTTGGACCATGAAGGTTGTCTTTGGATGATGAGGATGATGTCCTTAGACCATGACGTCATGGGCTATGAAGCATATGATAAGGGATTTGCAGGCCATGAAATGGTGTCCTCGGGCCATGAGGATGATTCCTCTGGACTATGAAGCCTTTGAATAATGATGCACAGTTTCGAGAGATCCTCACGCCATGGAATAGTGTCTTCTGTCTATGAGAATGGTGCCTTCAGACTATGACGCCTTCGGACAAAATGGCGATGTTTCAGCCTATGAAATACAAAGACATGATGCTTAGTTGTATGCGAGGACGAGATAAGACAAAGCTTAGTCTTATATGAGATGAGGGCAGTGCTTAGTCTTATGCAGTGTAGTGTAGACAATGTTTAGTCTCATATAAGGAAAAGAGGCAATGCTTAGTCTCTGACAAGGAGAGGCAATGCTTAGCTTCATGCGATGGTGAGGGCAGTGTTTAGCCCTATGCAAAGAAAGGCAGTGCTTAGCTTTGTGAAATTATAGAGTCAATGCTTAGCCTCATGCAAGGAATGGAGACAATACTTAGTCTCATGCAAAGAAAGGCAGTGCTTAGCCTTATGCAAGAAATGGAGACAATGCTTAGTCTAAGAAAGGCATTGCTTAGCCTTATGCAATTACAGAGGCAATGCTTAGCCTCATGCAAGAAATGGAGACAATTCTTAGTCTCATGCAAAGAGAGGCAGTTCTTAGCCTTATGCAATTACGGAGACAATGCTTAGCCTCATGCAAGAAATGGAGACAGTTCTTAGTCTCATGCAAAGAGAGGCAGTGTTTATCCTTATGCAAGAAAAGCAATGAGTGGTTGTGAGAAAGTGAAGTATTTATTAGCTTGATTTTTTTGCATTAGCAACTTGTCGACATGAAGGTAGTTATTTTGATGTGCGTATGTATTTGCGAATATTATTGTTGTGTTTATCGTGCCTGCATTCAAAGAAAAATTATGAGTTTTGAAAGGGACGGTTGGTTCGTGCTCTTGATTCCTTGCTTCGCCTTTACTCGTGTCTTGGGGTCCTGCTTGAGTCACCCTGGGTAACATTTGACTGCCGTAGAAATAAAGTTTTCGAAAAGCATGTATGCATTTGATAAAATTATTTGCAAAAAATGTAGTTGTTTGAAATATATGATAATGTGTGAGATCAAATAATTTAGATGAACCGCTGACTACGACACATTTAGAGACATTGCAACCTCCTTGCATTTCAAAATTCTGCCCCAGTTTAAATGCATACTTCTGATAATACATTCCTTGTTTGTTCCAAACGTGATGAAGTCGGAATAACTCGATATCTTCCCCTAGTTCCTGATAATGGGGAAAAAAATATTTTATTAGGATATGATCGAACCCACAGGGCTACCTACGTATCCCCTCTTAAACGAGAATCAGTTCAAGCGTAGTTCAGTAACGTCAAATGGAATAATGCAAATAATCTTAAACATAGTATCTCTTGACTTCGTCTGAATTGATAGGTTTAGGCCAGATCTCTCTGTTCATTTCTGCAAGTGTAAGTGCTCCTCCTGTTACTACCCGATGAACCATGTAGGGACCTTTCCACTTGGGTGAGAACTTCCCCTTGGCTTCATACTGATGCGGAATGATTCGCTTTAGCACCAATTGCCCCGGTGTGAATTTCCTTGGCCTGACCCTTTTATTGAAAGCTCTTGCCATTCCGTTCTGTTAGAGTTGACCGTGACATACTACATTCATTCTTTTCCCATCAACGAGAGCTAGTTGTTCATAGCGGCTTCGTACCCATTCTGCATCGCTGAGCTCAAATTCTTGTATGATTATTAGAGAACGAGTTTCTACTTCGGCAGGAATAACGGCTTCAATACCATAAACCAGTAGGTAGGGAGGTGCGAACTGTTGTACGATATCCAATCAAAGCAAATGGCAACTTCTCGTGCCATTATTTGTAATTGTCTACCATTTTCCTCAATATATATTTGATATTCTTGTTAGCGGCTTCTACGGCTCCGTTCATTTCCGCTCTGTATGTTGTGGAGTTCCTATGCTTGATCTTGAATGTTTCACACATGGCCTTCATCAAATCGCTGATAAGATTAGCGGCGTTGTCAGTAATGATTAACTCTGGCACTCTGAATTGACAAACAATGTGGTCCCGAACAAAATCAGCTACGACCTTCTTAGTTACAACTTTATAAGATGCAGCTTCAACCCATTTTGTGAAGTAGTCTATGGCCACCAAAATGAACCTATGACCGTTTGAAGAAGCATACTCGATTGGGACGATGACATCCATACCCCAAACGGAGAAAGGCCAGGATGAACGTGTTGCATTGAGTTCATTGAGTGCTACTTGTATCATGTCAGCATGTATATGGCACTGGTGAAACTTCTGAACATACTTGATGCAGTCTATTTCCATAGTCATCTAGAAATACCCTTCTCTTGGTATCTTCTTAGCTAAGATGAAACAATTCATGTGATGTCCGCAAGTTCCGGCATGTATTTCATCAAGCAACCTGGATGCCTCTTTGGCATCGACACACCGTAGTAATCCCAGGTCAGGAGTCCTTCTATACATAATTCTCCCGATTTGAAAGAAATGGTTGGCTAAACTTTGAAGCATACACTTCTGAGTATGGGTAGTAGTCTCTGGGTACTCTCCATTTTCCAGGTACTTATTGAGGTCGTGGAACCATGGATTACCGTCAATCTCTTCTTCAACATGAGAACGATAAGCTAGATGCTTATGAATCCCTATTGGGATGTGATCAATGAAATTCTTGTCTGGGTGTTGTATCATGGAAGACAAAGTGGCTAACGAATCTGCAAATTTGTTCTAAATCGTTAGAACATTCTTGAACTCTATCTTTGCAAATCTCTTGATCAACTCTTGTATACAGTGCAAATATGGCAAGATTTTGGTGTTCTTCGTAAACCATTCCCCTAAAACCTGGTGCACTAAAAGATCTTAACCTCCAATTACCAGCAACTCCCAAACATTCATGTCAATGACCAACATGAGTCCCAAGATGCAGGCCTCATATTCCGCCATATTGTTGGTGCATAGAAACCTGAGTTTTGTGGATACCGGATAGTGTTGGCCGGTTTCTGATACTAGGACAGCTTCAATATCCACTCATTTGAAGTTTGCTTCTCCGTCGAAGACATTCTCTAATCATCATATGTCTCGGTGATATATTCTCCCACAAATAATACCTCCTCACTAGGAAAATACGTTTTCAATGGTTCGTATTCTCCGTCTACGGGATTTTCTTCCAGATGATCCGCCAATGCTTGCCCCTTGACTGCCGTTACATAGACAATGTCGAACTCGCTCAACAATATTTTCCACTTTTCTAACTTACCTGTAGGCATGGGTTTCTGAAAAATGTATTTTAGCGGATCCATACTTGATATGAGATATGTAATGTATGCACAAAAATAATGCCTCAACTTCTGAGCTATCCACGTCAAAGAACTGCAGGTGCATTCCAGCAAAGAGTACCGGGATTTGTAAGACGTGAATTCTTGCTCATATAATATATCGCCTGCTCCTTTCTTCTAGTTTCATAATGTTGTCCCAAAATTCAACCAAAATCTCCATCCAATACGGACAAATAAATCAGCGGAGGTCTTTCTAGTTCTGGTGGGACCAGAACGGGTGGTTTAGATAAATTACTCCTTGATTTTGTCGAAGGCTTTCTGGAAATCTTCAGTCCAGCTTGTTGAAGCATCGTTCCTCAGCATCCTAAAGATTGGCTTACATATCACGATCGATTTTCTATGAAGCGGCTGATGTAATTGAGACGCCCTAAAAAGCTCATCACATCTTTCGTATTCTTTGGATGTGGCAAGTCATGGATAACTTTGACTTTTTATGGTCTAACTCAATTCCTCGGCGACTGACGATGAATCCTAACAACTTTCCAGCAGGGACTCCGAAGGCACGTTTTGTAGGGTTCAGTTTCAAATTATACTTTTGAACCCGATCGAAGAATTTCTTCAGGTCTGCTATGTGATTCGAACTTCTTTTAGATTTGATGATAACATCATCCACGTACACCTCTATTTCCTTGTGTATTATGTCGTGGAAGATGGTTGTCATGTCTCTCATGTAGGTGGCTCCATCGTTCTTCAGACCAAACGACATCATTTTGTAACTATATATCCCCCATGGTGTAATGAAGGCTATCTTTTCGAAATCCTCTTCATCCATCCAGATCTGATGGTATCCTGCAAAGCAATCCACAAAGGATTAGAGCTCATGCTTGGCACAATTGTCAATCAGTATGTGTATGTTGGGCAATGGGAAATCATCTTTGGGACTTGCTCTGTTCAGATCTCGGTAATCGACACATACTCTAACTTTCCCATCTTTCTTCGAAACTGGCACAATGTTGGCCAACCAAGTCATTTTGTTCCACCACTCGGAGAACCTTGGCTTTGATTTTCTTGGTGACCTCTTATTTTATCTTCAAACTCATATCCGGCTTGAATTTTCTGAGCTTCTGCTTTACCGGTGGACACATGGGATTGTGGGTAGCTTGTGAGCCACTATGGATGTGCTCAAACCAGTCATATAGTCGTAAGACCATGAAAATACATCTTCATACTCTTTTAAGAATTTTATTTAATCTTCCTTCTTCGACGGTGATAGATGAATGCTTACACGTGTTTCCTTGACCGTTTCAAAATCCACCAAGTTAACGGTCTCAGTTTCCTCCAAATTAGAGTTTGGTTTGTTTTCAAAGTTTTCCACTTATCTGATGATTTCCTCAGGTATTATATCATCTTCCAGATCCTTTAAATCACTATCCTTATGTTGCGTTGTCTCATTACATGTCACAATCGTAGGTTCATCGGGATAGGTAATAATAATGCTGAAAAAGAAAATGTAAAGAATAATAATAAATACGAAAAGCAGTAATGCATTAATAAAATCTTAAGAACATCAAGAAGTGCGGCTCGATAACTCGAGCAATTATTTCAAAATAAAATACTAAAAAATGTCTCAAATGCTCAAAACTATTTTCTTAAAGTAATTCATGCTAATTTGCCAGGCTACCCAGGAACTCAATGGGTCCGGGATAGTGCAGCAGTCCAGTTCTTCAAAACAGCTCCTTTCTCCATGGTCCGAACGGTAAGGTCTTCCTCCTCATCAACTTCCTCAACTATTACACTACAGTCCATATCCTCTTCGATGACTGGAACAATCTGATTGGTGTAGATGGGGTTACTTCCATCTACATGAATGATCACCTCCTGATGATTCAATTCAAACTTCACAGCCTGATGCAGGGTTGAAGCCATTGCTCCGGCAACATGTATCCATGTTCGTCCCAACAATAGGTTGTAAGCAGTAGATATATCTAGCACTTGGAACTCGACACCAAACCAAGTCAGGCCCATCTATAGACTGAGGTTGATTTCTTCGATGTTGGCTCTTTAAGATCCATCAAACACCTTTACATGCATTCTTCCTATTCGTATCTCATGCAGGCCTTTACCCAAATCTCTTCAGAGTAGTTAGTGGGCATATGTTGAGACTTGAACCTCCATCTATCAAGACCTTGGCGATGAACTTATCCTCAAATTGCATCATGATATGTAGTTCCCTATTGTGACTTAGTCTTTCTGGTGGTAATTCATCTTCATGAAAGGTGATTTTGTGGCTCTCCAATATCTGCCCGACCATGTTAGCCATCTCCCCACTAGTGATGTTAGTGGGTACATAAGCTTCACTCAACACCTTCAGCAAAGCATTCATGTGTGTGTCTGAGTTTTGCAGCAGTGACAAGATGGATATATGGGTGGGAGTTTTGTTCAAGTGGTCAATGACATCGTACTCTCTTGCTTGTACCTTTATCCAAAGATCATCACCACCCGTTTCAACAATAGGTGGCTTAGATACAACTTTCTTGCTTGTTCCCCAAGGTTCTTAGGTGTATAAACTCTGCCAGTTTTAGTCATACCTTGTGCTGCACTTATTTCCTCCGTTTTTTCTTTTCCCTTACTCCCTGCTTCCACAACGTAGTCCTACGGGACGACATTAGAATTGTAAGATGGTGTGGGACACATTGAAGTGTGTAGGTACCTAAATTTCAAACAGTGCCTGGGTTTGGACCACAACCGTCGTGAGGGTTACTTGAGATGTTTTAGGAACATCCCCCTATCGAATGAGTCCGATAGACCCCTCTTGATCCTATTCCTCATTAGTCTCTATCACATTCACTCCCTCACCTTTGTGATTCGGGAGAGGATTGTTACGAACATTTGGTGCAACTTCCTTTGCCTGTATGACCTTAGTGTCAATCAGTGTCTGGATCTTGTCTTTCAATGTGTGACACTCATCAATGGTATGGCCCTTCATGCCTGAATGATAGGAACATGTTTTGTTGGGGTTGATCCACTAGGAAGAATTATCCATAACAAAAACACGAATGGGAGTGACGTAACCAACATCCTTTAGTCTCTCATACAATTGGTCTATGGGTTTGGCAATTGGAGTGTATTGTCTAGGTGGTCTTCGGTCAAAATTTGGTCGTGGTTTTTAGTAGTTTTGGCGGGAAGGTGGAGGTGAATGGTAATATGCGGGTTGAGCATTATAGGCATGATAGGTGGTATCAGGCTATTGGTATCTAAGGAGTGAAGGTTGGTATGTCGGTGGAGGTGTTTCGTATGTGAGAGGATACTTAGGACCCTGGGCTACCACACCTACTTCTTTCTTCTTCGAAATACCTCATGATTCAAAACTTTATTCGTGGCCTGCATTGTCTAGAAATTGGTTGCTATCCTATTCTTAATCCCTTCTTCTATTATTTCTCCTAGCTTGATAATGTCAGAGAATTTGTTATTTTCAATAACCATTAACCTTTCATAATATTGCGGGTCTTGAGATTTGATGAAGAACTTGTTCATTTATTCTTCTTCAAGTGCTGGCCTTACTTTCATGGCTTCTGATCTCCAACGAGTAGCATACTCGCGGAAGGTTTCTGTCAACTTCTTCTTGAGGTTTTGAATGTAGAAAATGTCTGGCACGTTTTCTTTGTTGAACATGAATATGTCCATGAAGTATAATTCCATGCTTACCAAACTAACCCATTCTTCGGGTCTTGACTGATATACCAAGACAAAGCATCTCCTGTAAGGCTTCACATGAGCAGTTTCATGCGGATTCGTTCATTCTTTCCCACTCCTACAAGTTTTTCACAATACATTCTGAGATGCATTTTCGGATCACCAGTTCCATCAAACATTTCAAACTTGGGAGGTTTGTAACCCTCCGGAAGTTCCACATCCGGTTGAATACATAGGTCCTTATAGTTTAGACCTTCAACGCCTTTACCAACTTCAATATTTTGAACTCTACCAGTGAGCTTCTTGAGTTCCTCCGCCATATTTTTTATGAGCATGTATTTCTCAGTCGATTCGAGTATGTATATGGTTCATTGGGGGTATGGGGTAAAGTTTCCACATATATTACTTTGGTGTACTATAGGAACTTGGGTATAAGGGTGGTCATTGGTTGAGTTTTGGGGATCAGGAGTAGGTTGTGGTGCATTCTGGGGAGTGTGATAAGTGGTGGTTTTTGGGTATTAAGTTGGATGATGGTGTTGTTGAGGGGTTGGTACTGGTGGCGGGTTAAGGTTCTAAGGCGGTGTCTGGTTCTGGGTAGTCGAATTTTGGTGGTTAATGTCGGGGACATTGAGAGTGAGGGAAAGGTTGGCCAAATTTCGGACCTTCTCAAGTTCGTCTTGTAGTTCCAGGATCTTCTATTCCAGATGTAAGACCAATTCATTTTGTGTCTTAGTACTTCGGCCATCTAAAGTTTCGATATTTTCCGCCATAGTATCGTTGTCTTTCCTGATACCACTCAAATCGTCTATTTTCCCTTTTCCTTTGCCTTTGCAAGGTCTTTGGGATCGCTTGGTGGAGGAGGAGGTGGAGGACCTCTAGATCTAGTGTGATATGTTGACAATGCCAGTATGCACGAACCAACCTTGAGGAATGGGAATAATCAAAAGAAAAGAAAAGGCAAAAGGTAACCAAGTTAGTAAGGAATATTGAAAGAATGCTTGCAGTATTAAAACATGTTTTGCAAAGTCATGCAATACTTCACGTCCTAGTTTAGGGGACCTCATTGTGCCTGAGGTAGGCCTAAGTGACACATGGACTTGGAGAAAATCGATGCCAATAATTACGTCATTTCATTAATGCGAAAAATGAGCCAAACCTTTACTAAATCGAAAACAATATAAAGTTACTAATAGAATTTAGCCTTATTACAATCCAAATCTGAAGCTAAGCTAGAAAGCAGTAAAGAACATCATTTCCTAGTTTACTTGGTTCCTGAAGGACCTTCCCCGTGGTTGTCTCTTTTGACTCCATCAATTAGGTTCTCCAGATCGCGCATATCCAATAGTAAGTAAGCCTTTGCTATATGTCCTCCTTCACTGCCATCCATGATTTGACAATCTGAGAGTTTCTTTCTCATCTTTCCCTCAAGCTCCATCAATCCTTGTTCCACGTACTCCAATCTCTCTGTTGACTTAGTGGAATTTTCCTTCCATTCTTTTATTGCTTCCATGTTAACTTTGTGTTGTTCCAGATGTTTAGCTCAGATTTGAAAACCCTTTTGCGTAGCCTTCTATAGTTAACATGTGCCTCAACAACGTCATCTATGATCCTGTCTTTCAGATTGACTCCTGGCTTGACGTCTCATGCTACATCGTCCACCAACCATGATGGATAGAAGTACACATGACCGGCATGATACCTGTCTGGCTCAATGGTTTCTCTTTCCACGATGATCTTTTGGTTCCACATATGTTGTGCCTCGAACTTGAATGGAATAATGTCCCCTTTGAATTTCCTTGTACTGGACCATGTTGAAAACCCGGGATATGGCCTATTTTCTTCCCGCTTGTGTCAGTACCCTTATAGGATCATAAGGATAGATGCCTCGCAACCCAATCAGTATCAGATGAGTATTCCCTCACTACTTGAAAATAGGCTTGTGGCAACGGTTTAAAAACCATTGCAATAGAGAGCAAAATCGTAGCAATATTCCTATTGCAAAGATTCTGGGACTGTTCCATTAGGTCGCATGCCAATAGGTCTATTGCAACGGTTGTGCAATCATTGCAATAAGACTAACTACTGCAACGGTTTTTGCATCGCTTCTATAGGCTTATCTATTGCAACAATTATATAGTCTAATGGAACAGTTGCAAACCATTGCAATATCATTTTATGCCACAGATTTTTAGCTATTTGCAACGGTTTGTAATGCTCTAGCAACGGTTTGTAATGCTCTAGCAACGGTTCAACTTATGTCACAACGGTTATAAGGAGCTATTGCAACAATTTATTGAGGCTGTTGCAACGATTTTTTAAGGTTGTTGCCGCAGTTAATGGAAGCTATTACAATGGTTTTGTGGAATCTAATATGTACCCTTCTATTTGGTTATAAGTAATTTACCTGTATAAAAAATATATAAGATTTTATATAAATCATGAAAGAAAATTATTCATCAATTAATATCAGAACCTCAAATCTCCAACTAGCATTATCTATATAACAACAACAAAGTATACAATGTTATTTAACAATTTAAGAATTAGCATACATAAGTTAGCAAGAAGTTCGAGAATAAAGAATTCCTATAACATTTGAAGGTTTAACAATGATCAACCAATATTCCTAAAAAAATTCTTTAATGCTTTTGTCTATCCTTCTTTCATTTGCTTCACCTACAAATATGACAAATAAATAATTCAATAAATGTTTTTACAGAAGAATATATTCTCACTTGAGTCGAGGGTCTTTCAGAAATAGTCTCTCTTCCCCTCCGGGGTAGAAGTAAGGTCCGGATATACTCTACCTTCTCCAGACCCCACTTGTAAAATTTTATTGGATTGTTGTTGTTGTAAGAATATATTCTCTAACATATATACAAAAATGCAAATGTAAAAACACATCATTAGGCAAAACGTACATTAAGCAGGCAGAACAATATTAAGATCTTCTCCATATTATATATTACATATTACTTAGTAAGGTAAACTGTATATTAACGATTGAATTTACGAGAAGAATGAAAGAAAATCTCATATATTTACCTTATACTCTGTCTTAGTATATAGATATGTTTTGATTTAACTTTATCTAATGAAAAACACAAAATAACATTTGTAGTTATCTGGTGCCTTCCTTAACCAAGAGTACTGCTCGTAGCTTTTACTAAAATATAGGATTATATATTTTGCCTCATAATTATCATCACCACTTCATGAGACTTACATCTCTTCGTCCACAAACAATTAAATAATTATTTGAGATAAGGTTATATTATAATTGACAACATATTTAAGAATTGCTTACTGAACTACAAGATATGAGAAATTTTAGCCATATGTTGTTTCTGACTATCAGCTTTAGTATGAAACCTCTTTCAGAGAAACAATCCATATTATGATCACAAAAAATTGAGCAAAAGTATGGACCTTCTTGTTATTCATTTAATTCGAAGAATCAAGAATCCTATGGGATTTACTTCTCAGACTTCACATCTCTTTTTCTTTATATGGATATTTTCTTGGATGATTTGGAGTTCGATAATGTCTGCAGATGGTTAAATGATAGTTGGAATTGAAGGAAATGGAAATATAAACTTCTCTTCTATGACACATAAATTGAGAGACGCATACAAACTTCATGCACAGGAAATGAAAAAATTAAAGCATTTCTATATTCTTCTAAGCAACTTAAAATAGTACAAAACACCATTACACCAGCTCGTTCATGGAGCTTTAAGATAGAACTTACATAGCAACTTAAAGTCGCAAATTGCAGCTCAAAATTAAAAAAGAACAACTTGGAGAATGCAGCTAACCATCTTGTTCGCCCTTTACATGTCTTTAAGAAAACTGGTTATTAAACTCCAAACAAACAAACCTACATCAGTCGAGACTTAACCAACAAATGAAATGTATATAAGTATTTAACATTTCAGATATATACCAACTTCGCACATTCATATCCAACAATTAGTTTCAACTATTAATTGCTAGATATTAGACCTAATACTTTCTTATCACAATATTAGAACTGGGACAATGTTTTAGCTTTTAAGAAGATAATACAATAGTATTGAAGTATCAACAAGCAAACTGAAACTAACACCAAAAGAAGACTTGAAATTCAGGCAAATGGCACAGGAGTACAAAGTTGTACAACTAGACAAATTCATAGAAATATGCTGATAACAACTCATTTAAAATTCTCATAGTTATCTACAAATCTGATATTAGAACCTTAAAATTGCTCAAAAGAAAAATAAGAGATAATAACACAAGTGAATGAGAATGGTATGAAATGCAGAAGTCCTATGGCAAAATGTAATTGAGATGCCTTGCTTGCTGTTTGATAACTTTTTATGCTTTAGGACATTGATAACCATTTATGCTTTAGGATATGGGTTCAGTTCGAGAACTAATTTGGCAGATTACTTTTTTTGGATTGAGGGAGAGTGCAGAAAGAGGATTGAAAATTTTATCAATATTTTGTGCCATGTGACCTCTTTTTGTCTTTAAAATGACATGCTTTCGACATTATTTCCCATTAAGCTAAAATGATCATTAAAATAGCACTCTATTTGAGATTCAACTCAATATTTTCAAAGTCACTATCTCAAAATTTGAACTATTTTATATTTGATTCGGCAAAAATTCAACACTTACCTTAATAGTCATGTTCAAAATAGGATGCTCAAATCGAGAAACTCTTCTGAACCGTTAACGGGTTCCTTAAGTAGTTGAACAAACTCTTGGTGATGCTCTTACCAGCCTTAAAGAAGAGGATTTTTGCTTTTCAAGGTCCTGAAGCTTATTCTACCTGTAATACATGAATGAGATTATAAAATTTAAAAGGTTTTGAGAATGTGGTAAGAACGACAATAAAAAAAACTAAACCAAGAACCCTAAAATAAAAATCCTACATTGCATAAAGAAACCCCAAATCTTCGAAACCCTAAAAAATAAAGCGTGCACACGCAATAACAAACCAAGAACCCTAAAATTTTATAAAACTTCACCATCGAAGAGCAAGAAGCGATTTAGCTGATTAAACTAGCTAAAACGGGGAGAACAAATAGAGAAATATTGTAGGGCGTTCTTGGACCTTTCTTCTTCCAGGACAGATCTTAGTTCTGAATTTTCGGTCTCTTTCTGTAGCATCGTTGAATAAATTTCATATTGTATCTTCAAAGAGTTCTTCTATGAGTTATGGTGAGCGTCTCTCTTGTGACTTGTGTGAATTGTCTAAGAAATTGGAGAGTGGTTTTTGAGTTGTAGAAATTAAAATAATAGATAATCTTTTTCCAGTCAACCGTCCCTACAGATATATCTATTGCTACCATTCTAAAACTGTCCCAGTAGGATACTATATTGCAACGATTATCACACATATGCAACAATTTAATTGCAAAAGTGTGCCAGTAAGGTCCACGCCCTAATGCAACAGTTAAAACCGTTGTTGTAGATTACAATAGCAACGATTATATAGTCGTTGCAATGGGAACCATTCCGATAGGTTTAATTTCTAGTAGTGCCTCTTGACCTGAAGATGAACTCACTGCTAGAAAACCACTTAAACATCCAATGTAACTGTTCGTCTGTCAGATTGCTGAAGAAACACACCCAACTTATACCATTTGCAGGTTGTGCAAACCTGTCTGAGATATATGTCATTTTCTTTGGGTGATGGTAAGCTATATAGTCATTCAACGGCCGTCGCAGAAGCTCTTGACGATATTCTCCCCTCTGAAAGTGTTTCAAAACCCATACTTATAGTAACAGATTACAACTTTCAAAGTGTCCAAATCCCTGCTTGCACCGATCTAGAGCGCTGCACATTTTAGCTAAGATCATAGGGATGATGGTACAAGTTTATCCCTCGATGCATTCCATCAAGGTCCTGGCGACCATGGCTAAGCGAGTATGAATCCTTCATCCTTTCATTGGAAATATCAACAATCCTAAGAAGCAGATGATGAACACATAATCCCAACTATGCGTCCAACCCAAGGAAGTAATGGCAAGTTCATCATGATGAAGACATACGACTTACTATGTCCATAACGCTCGTAAAGAAATTCAAAAGGGATGTATAATTTCTTTAAACAAAGAAGTTCATCATTTTTCTTAAAACCTAACATCTTTAGAAAACCACGAGGGGTGCAGTTCTCTGGTACTAGTAATCCTGGACTATCCCATGGAAACTTAGCGAAGCCTCCTATTTATTCTAAGAGAGGAGTCATTTTTATGTCACCAAATAAAAAAGACGGCCCTTTTCTCATCCCAGAATATGGTAGCAGCCTCAATCAATGCCCTGTTTGGTTGAATGTTTAGCAAGGATGGCAGGTTACCCAATACTCTTCTCACATGGTTCTTGTCGCAAGGTGAAAGGTTATTCCACCAGTCAAGTAGCAAAGGTGGGATGTTTTGGACCATACCAAACTTGGGGACTTCATGCCTCATATTCTGCAAACAAACAAAAGTTAGCCCTTTTCTCCCTCCATATTTGACTATTGACGCAATAATGATTAACACATTGACACATTTTCTCCAAGTAATGCACATAATATGATAGTGTCCATTGGGATTGTGGAAATCCCGTCGGACTGTGACAAGGTTTATCTTAGTGGGTTATTACGTTAATAATTCTCTAACTCTACTAGGTTTAGCATGATGCATATATGTACAGGTTGGAGTAGGGTTTCTAGAAAGGTCTAGATTGTTATTTCCAAGTGGACAACTTGAGAGGGAAAGGCACGGGATCGTCGATTGCACCGTTGATCGACTAGTCTACCGCAAATAAGCCTTTCTAATTTTAAAAGGGTAATTTTGGAAGAGCGTGGACACTCACCAAGCGCCGCTATATTGATAATTGGCACGAGTAGAATATGATGTGGAGTATGCTTTAGGCAGAGATAATAACACGTTGCCAAATATTTGCATGATAGAATATGTAGAGCAGTAAATAAAATAGCAAAAGTAAACAAGGAAAGAATAGGTAAGAAAGACAAAAGGAAGAAGTCAGTCTAGTTCGTAGAATATATGCAAGAATGTAATAAAGCAGGTAAGAAATTAGGCATGATATAGCAATTTCGACAAGATAAAAGAGTGGTCATAGCAAGTAAAGGTGAATAGGGGAAGGGATGTACATGTCATAGCGGTTTTAAACAAATAAAGGTGAGTAGGGGAAGGGATGTGCATATTATAGCAGATTTAAACAAATGAAGGTGAGTAGCGGAAGAGATGTGCATATCGTAACAGGTTTAAAACAATAAAGGTGAGGAAGGGAAAGGAGGTGCATGTAACAAAGAAATAAATCCACATCAGCCAAGTTCATTATAATAAGAGCCTAAGTGTATATCCCCAGCAGAGTCGCCATGCTGTCGCGCCCCGTTTTCTCGTGAAAGCGGGTTTCAACGTGTAACAAATCTTTTAAAGGAAATGTGTTAAAAGAGAAGAGTCTTCACCTAACGATTTGAGGTGTGTTAGGGCACCTATTATGCAAATAACTCTGTTTGACTAGTCAACGCCACCAAAGATCGGGTAAGGACTTAAATTACCTCAAAGAGAAGGTGTTAGGCACTCTTCGAGGTCCATAAATGTGGGTCCCGGCCAAACTTAAGACTATGTGTATTAGGCTAGGTCATCAGATAAAAAAAGAAATTATAACACAAATGAGAATTGGTACAAATCTTTAAGGATTACAAGGATATTACTACAATGGTCTATATTAAATGATTAAGTGAATAGCAAGTATATAAGGGGGAGGGGGGGTCCTAAGTTTTGTTAGCCTAAAGGATCACCTCATGTAACATAAGTAATACTTCACAACTCCTTTTAGATGGGAGTTGCTCATATTATTCAGCGAGCACAGACTATTATCTCTTGCTACCCAATTACTATGTTCAAGTTGTTTACCTAAAGCGTTCTAATTTAATTCTAAGTTGTGTACTATGTGTGCACTACCCGTCCCATACATATGGTCCAGGAGGCTTTGGACCTCTATTTGGGTAGTTCTAGACTTACTTAAGTTGCTCAAAATGATAAAAAAAAAAACTAATCGCGCATACAAAACAAATAGGATTGCACATAATAGAAAAAAGTGGCTCATGCTAGCCTCCACACATAAACAAAGAAGCACACAAACTGATTTTAGATTAAGCAATAGAACATACCGAACTTAAGACTTAGAGTCCTATGGTCCTATTGGCATGATCTCTATGTGATTCCAGTATCAAACAAGTAATGATGCATTTTTAGGCTAATGTATGTACCAATTAAATTGTTACAAATCCTATAGACATGGTTTCTAAGTGATTTTGATTTTTAGCAAAGTACATCGATGGATTTGCAGATTACAAACCTATAGGCATGATTTCTATATTGTTTGCGCAAAAGGCAGTGAAACGACCCCCAGAATCATGAATTACCAGCGCTGATTTTATAGACGATTTTCTTAGGCAGGTGACAGTGTCCTAGAAGCATGATATCTAATAGTTGGCAATTGATTTATATAGTTTTATCCCTATAGGCATGCTATCTAAGCGAAGCAGTACAAACGATATGGGCAGCTGATGGATTATTAAATCCTATAGGCATGGAATCTAGATGAGCAGTATACTAAGCAATTGATAGATTAGTCATTCAAAGTCCATTGGCATGGCATCTAGGTAAGTAGACTATTGCATTGCTGCGTGCTATAGACATGATATCTAAGGAAACATAATAGTGGAAGCAGGTACGACAAACACTTGAAAGAGAATATGTTTGAGTGATGTGTGTGTGTGACTCCTATAGGCAGGCTTTCTACTCATGAAATTAAAAACATGTAAAGCAAATAGTGAATAGACCACATAGATCCTATAGGCATGCTTTCTACCCATTTATGTGAGAATTAGAGTACCCTACCCCCTTTTTATTAATCTCCCCATCTGTTTTTGTTCATAAATTGTTACAAACCCAAGAATATGAACATAAGTGCGAATGTTACATGTTGAAAGGCTATAGGCCCAATAAACAGAGCAGGCCCGAAGAGAAATAACCTAGTAACACCTGGGCCTTCAGCAAGCATCACCTTTCACACAAACAGTAGACCTAGAACCTAGCGCGTCTCAAAAGAAGAAGGATACGTCGTTGCAAGACTTATTTCTATAATGATTCAGAATCGGAGCCTGAAGTCATCAAAAACGTCCCAAGGGAGAGACAAAATGAGTTAAGGGATCGAAGGGCTGAACGAAATGAAGGAGAAAAGAAATTTAGGGAGTTCAAGGAATTTAAAATGCGTCCTGATTCTTCCATTCATGAAAATGTACACCTTTTTAGGTTAAATGAGCTAAATTGGCTAATTATATAGAAATTACTGATTGGGAAGTATTAGCTATTTTAGCGAACTCTCTTCGAGAGCCTTGGGGTGAAATTTTAACTGAGATTTATCATTATATTTGGCCTAGTGCACCTTTTAGCATATATGTGCAAGAGTTAGTGTTCGATTGGTACATGTATGTCCTATCAAACATGTCACGAACCAAATCGAATAAAGGTCGTGATGGCGCCGGACTCCGCTGTCGGGCAAGCCAACACAAAGGAGTTAACTAAATCTTTATTTTATTACTCTTGAACTCATTCTTTTTCACTATATTAAATGATAATTAACGAACTTCCATTAAGTAAACAATAATGTATTTAACAAATTTAAATAATGAATAAATCCCCTAGTCATCCCAGAACCCGATGTCACAAGTGCATGAGCAAATTCTAGGAAGCAAATGAAATACAATAACTGTCTGGAATACAAATGGACAGTAGGGAAAATACAACACAATACTCTGAAGGAGACTCTGCTAGTTGCGGTCGTCTCGAGAGGTGCAAATCACCTAAGTCTCCATATCAACCATGCCGCTGCGCCGAGCTAGGCCGCTGGACATACATGTGCCTGTGCAACAAAAAGCACAACAACTGTAGTATGAGTACGAAAAATAACGTGCACCTAGTAAGTATCCCGCCTAACCTCGAAGAGGTAGCGATGAGAGGTCGACTTTGACTCTTACTAGAGGTCAAATTAATATAATCAAGTGTGATTTCAAACATGGATGTTATTATCAAATAACAAATAACAACAGGAAAGGACAACTTCTTCCAGAAATTATAAATCCCAGTTTCCGTCATTTCAATTAGTAACTTATATCTTAAGGAAATTTAACAGTTCAAATCACAGATGGTAACCAGCAAATATCATGAGCAAGAAATGCCGATGTTCGAACGGCTCGAACCAACAATAATAAAATGTGCACTGCCAAAGGTCGAACGGCTCGAACCATAGATGCATCTATTACCCCGCTCGCGTATCGTACATGCGACGCGGTCAAATATAAATGATAGAGTTACCCCGCTCGCGAATTATACATGCGATGCAGGTACTCATATAAATAATAGAGTTACCCCGCTCGCGAATTATACATGCGATGCAGGTACTCATATAAATAATAGAGTTACCCCGCTCGCGAATTATACATGCGACGTAGGTACTCATAAACATAAATCCAGACTTTATCAGGAAAACAATTACCCAAGGAAGTGATAAATTCTCTTTTAATGGTCATGAAGATAGTAATTAAATCTTTTCTAGAAATTCATTTTCCAAGTTCGATAAGGTTTTAACATTTTTAAATTCATCAGTAAAGTTACTAGTACGACAAATAAAACATGCTTTTGGGTCCTAGACTACCCGGACATAAGCATAATAGTAGCTACGCACGGACTCTCATCACCTCATGCGTACGTAGCCCCCACAAATAGTAGCACATGATTGATTATTTCACCGATGGGAACAATTCCCCCTTACGAAGTTAGAAAGGTGACTTACCTTGCTCCGAAGATTCATAACCGGTTACCAAGCCCTTCCGATGACTCAAATTGATACACAAAGTCCCAAAACTATCCAAATAACGGGCAAACCAATGAAAATATACTCTAATACTTATAACAATTCAATTTATATAGATTCCCAACTTCTCTTGGAAAGTTGACAAAATCACCCTCAAGCCCACGTGCCCGGATTCCGAAATTTTTTTTTGAAGATAAAGATTACCCATAACTTAACGAACTCAAATATATAATCCTCTATCAATTTCATGCCCAAATTTGTGGTAAAATCCCAAAATAAAAATTCTAGGTCATTCTTCAAAAATTCCAAATTTCCACAAATTCCCATGTCCAAATCCGCATAAAATCATGTATTTAACTAATAAATGGGAAGAAACCACTTACCGAGAGTTGCTTGATGAAAATATCCCCTTGAAGCTCTCCAAAATCTTCCAAGACAAATGAAAAATGTGAGAAAAATGAGCCAAGTCCCGATTTAAAGAAACCCCCACTGCCTCCAGCACTTTCGCACCTGCGGTGCAATAGCCGCTCTTGTGGCTCCACACCTGCGGAAAAACCATCGCAGGTGCGACTCTAACTCAACCGAGAAGCTTCCGATCCTGCGACCATCCTTTCCACATCTGCGCCTTCGCAGGTGCGGACATAACTTCGCACCTGCGGCCATGGCAAAACCAGTCCTCTTCCGCTTCTGCGACATCAAGGCCGCTTCTGCGGCCAAATCCTTGCAGGTGCGGTTACACCAGACACCAACAGCCTTAGCCTTTCTCATAATTCCAAATTCGATCCGATAACCATTCGGAATCCACCCGGGGCCCCTGGGACCCCGTCCAATCACACCAACCAGTTCCAAAACATAATGTTGACCTGCTCGAGGCCTCAAATCACCTCAAATAACATTGAAATAATGGATCGCAACTCAATTAAATCATTATGAACTTTGAAATTTCCAAGTTCTACATTCGATGTCGAAACCTATCGAATCACGTCCGATTGACCCCAAATTTTCCACACAAGTCACATTCAACATTACGGACCTTCTCCAACTTTCGGAATAGGAATCCGACCCCGATATCAAAATTTCCACTTCTGGTTCAATTCCTCAAAAACCTTCAAATTTCTAACTTTAGCCAAAAAACTCCAAAATGACCTATGGACCTACGAATTCACTTCCGATCGCGCTCCTAACACCAAAATCGCCATACAGATCTATTCCCAGAATCGAAATCCCAAACGGACATCAATAACACTGAAATGCACTTCAACCCAAACTTATGAAATTTCTTCTAACATATTAACTTTCCACAATATGCGCCGAAATGCTCCTGGGTCATCCAAAACCCGCTCCGAACATACGCCAAGTCCGAAATCATCATACAAACCTGTTGGAACCTTCAAATCCTAATTCTGAGGTCGTTTACTCAAACATCCAATATTAGTCAATTCTTCAAACTTAAGGCTTCCGAAATGAGAATTTTCTTTCCAATTCGACTCCGAGCTTCCCAAAATTCAATTCCGACCATGCCTACGAGTCATAATACCTGAAATGAAGCTGTTCGCGACCTTAAACTGCCGAACGACAAGCTAGAGCTCAAAACGACCGGTCGGGTCATTATATTCTCTCCCACTTAAACATATGTTCGTCCTCGAATGTGCTAAGAACTACTCTGGAGTTTGTTTGAAATCATTGTTTAATACTTCGTGCACCTACCTGTGCTACCACCACTCAGTTGAGCACATTAGCTCGATCGTATCTGATGATATCCTCTATTATCCATATAATAAGCTCGGAACCCAGTTCTAACACCCGAAATTCTCTGACAGGCCTGTTTCTAACATATGAACACTGAATTAACCACTACACGAAGTACCAGAACATGATGGCTTGCCTTTTCTAAATTAGCACCATACATCGCATAATTCCTCATCTAACCACAATGACATTCCATAATCTTAATAACTAAAATTCCACGAATCTAATGCTCTCAATGCACCTGATGAGATACATATAGGTCATTCGATAATGATTACGATACCACCACAACGGAGGAGATGTGTAGAAATTCATAACCAACTGCAGAGTTAACAAATCATTGAATCTCTCCTCTTGACTAGAATAATCACCTCCTTATGAATCGAATAATGGTATTTGTTCTTTAATATATACTTCACATAACCTTATCGCACTGATCTCTGATCCAAAAATCTCGTCTCACCCAGTCTGAACCGCTCAGGCAACAAGTCACCCCAGACATGAGCAACAGTCTCACATGATGCCACAATGCGCCAATAGGCCATAACTCGAACATGATACATAAAGAAATGACTTAGGAGGGGACTACTCAACTCACGCAACTAATAGGGACCTTCCTCAGAAAAGCAAAACCCAAGAAAATAAATATAGGGAATCTTACTCAACATCAAACCGTTGCAGCGTGCAACCTGATCCAAATAACATACCCGTGGCGGCGTGCCACCCGATCCACACATAAAATTTACATAAGGAGATACATACCGAGCTAAATTTCTCATTACCACAAAATATAAAATATCGATCACAAGCACGCTAAGTGCATAATACCATCCTGGGGAGACTAATAGAGCCATACGCTACAAAACTCAAGCACAATTGAGGTGCGATATATATACTCTGAACTGCTAACACATCATCATCACTATGCGGAATCTCAAAACATAAGAAATTATCAAGCCGTCTTCACAACTCACACGGCACAACGGAATATTACCTGAAATGAACGAAGATGGAACAACATCTTATGTTCTAATTTCCCTCCTAGAGAAGTGCCATACTGAAACGAACACCTCTGACTCACATGGAGCCCATAATCATATTTAAATCCATTCACAACCTTCAAGTCGATTCCGCTCGCACTGAACTAGGCTAATAGCCTTACCTGGGTCCACATTGCTTCTCATAAAACGCAAGAACAACCATCATAGCAGGAGCAAAACCCCTACATCCGCAACCAAATGAACCGAGCGCCCTCCCGGAATAAAATTACAAATAAACAATATTATACTTCGTTATACTTGGTCTGAATCTTCAATCAATTAAGTGACTACATGTCACACTCATACAATCTTCCCGTGGTCACACTCCCACGACCTTCCACACAAGGTAACAAGTCTACACATCCACACCACCGGTCATACTAATGTTGTAAAGCCAACCAAGAAACCTGAAACCAGAACGCAAAGCCTCTTACACCACCACCGTCATAACTCCTGAACCACTATTAGGGCGAACACCTTATCACATAGAAACCTTTTACTTAACTCAATTTAAGAGAACCATAACGACACACGAGTGAATTCTCATAATCACAAAGCATGCAAATCCTCAAGTAATAGCCTATACCACCATAACCCTTCCGAGATCCACCTACACATAACATGTCATAGTACTTGGATGCCTCCAAACAAAATCAATTACGGCGGCCGTCAAGCCTTGAACGTACCGCTACAAATCACATGCATAATATAATCACGCGGGAGGCACTGATCATTGCCACTATCAGGATAATTCCCTTATGGCTGACCATCTAACTTTTCCAAATTTCCATTACTCGCGTTATTCTCAAACCCCACCTCTGCAGGACATAACTGATTCATCCGAATACCTCAAACTAAAACTGATACGACACTTAGCCTCGCACTCAACTTATCAACAGCAGACTTCGCCCACTTTGCTCAAGCCACAGATCAAGATGAACAATGACTCATAATTCCCATACGCTAACACCGCCATAATACCGCAGTGAGATTCAATTAAACCTTCCATAGGCTCATATAACACGACACATCTTATACCTTAATCCAATTCGCACTCAGCTTAGGATGATGATAACTCCAAATCAATACATAGCGACTCAGTTCACACTCACTTCGAGTGATTCCATTCCACGAGACCATTTTTCCTCCAAGCCCATGAACCATTTCATGTGCTCCTTGCACGCATATTCATATCTTCGACTGGTATACCCATTCCGATAACCCTTCTACGAACCCGAAGTCATTTTCTCCCTTTTCCTCCAAATGCTACTCTGCACGCCGAAGATAACATAGAACACTCCAACCATATTCTCTTTCCTATAATTCCGCTGCAAAAGCTGGATTCTTAACCATACTGTGGGCTTGAAATCCTTAGACACCACATTCTGACCTTCGAATTTACTAGGATCGTTGTTGAGAGCCACCCACTCTGGCTTGGTCCCGAATTATAATCAACTCCACGGCTTCGCTGGTACCTGAACACCCATCTTGAATAAGCACCCGACTGAATCACTTCCCTTGCAAATTACCTCTGAACTAAGCATAAATCATGAATCTTTCCAAAGCCTAAACCTGATTCCATAAGGCCTACCTTTGCACACATTTTATCAAATCCTATGCTCAATTACTACTCATGTCTTCTTCCCTTAGCTGTAATAACCCACTAATATGACGATGACCAAAATTTTTGCCAGTAGATACCCATGCAACCCAATCGTAGGCGGTGGAACTCTTCCACTTAGCCTGAAGCCGCTATTACACAAGTCTGGAACTCACCAAGAATCTTCCTTCATTGTTGACATGATCTGCATAACCAACTCGCCAAATTCCTTGAAATCCTTCCGTTAGCATTTGACAAGAGCTCTGAGTCACTAACCACATTCTCATATCCGACCTCTTGCTGAATAGTCAGTAAAATCCCTCGCAAAAACTCCGCCAACCAAGAAACCACTGACCTGCTCATAGAAGATAACCCACTGCCAAAATTACCAACTGACACCTTCCAACGACGATGTACTGCACAATCTCTATGACATCAATATCTCATCCTACACCCGTTCTCTTTTACCAACTTTACCAGTCCGTCCGCTCTTCATGGACATCTACTAAATGCACGACAATATCTTCTAATTACAGATATGCTACATCCTTCTTCATATCGAACAACTCCTCTCTGTTGAATCCAATCTTCCGCTGAAATAGCCAATGTCTCAATTCAAGCCCGTGGACCTAATCACCGTCCACTAAAATTCTCAAATCGTTCCAAACTTCTCCTCAAGATGTGCAGCTATCTTACAGCAGAACTCATGTGCCACGCTGCCACTCCCCCACTTTGGTCCAACTCACTCATTTAAGTAGTTACTCATTTTTTTTTCTTCTTACACTTGGCCTTCTAGAAATTTAACCATTTCCTGACACTTCTCACATCTTCTTCCTCATCTTTTCCTGCCTAGCTGCAGCATCAAACCAATGCCCATGTCTGTAGCACTTGAACCGATAGATCACTACCAACCTCAACCCTTTCTGAAAATCCCCCTTCTCGAGCCATTAACATTAGAAATACCTATTCAATCTTGAATCACCACACACCGCGATCTCTGACAGTCGCTCATTCAATACTATCTCACCATATCCTGCCCCAAGGCGAATTGCAAAAGGTCATAGCACCGGCGAACTTAACACATTCAATCGAGGACGACGACGCCACGTCGTAGATGAAAATTCCACCATACTTGAAAACACCAAGTATCATTACTCTACCAATTCAAACCTGAACATTTATAGTCCAATTTTCTTTCCTCCGCCGGAAATAAAAATACTAGATCTCGGAATCACGCCCTGAGCCGACCTCATTTCAAGTCATTCACTGCCCTGACATATGGACAAGCGTCCTACCATCTTATCAATACTGTGCAATAACCAATCATGAGCATTATAGCTATCTGCATATAGCCTCAAAGCTCTAAGAAGTGCAACTATCGAGCTGAAATTACATAAAATCCTTCCACAAAGCAACGACAATAGCCCTAACAATTCGTGCATGGAGGAACATCACGCACCATATATGTAGTACCATTAGGTTTCCTCAAATTCCCAATTTATAGCAAGTGATTCGTGTCACGTAACATTGAATAGGAAAGAAACATAGGCATAAGCCTCAAAGGAAACAAATCGCACGATGATGAATCAAGAAGGGAAGTACTTTTAACAGCCCTGTAGCCTCTCGAAGATAAGTACACATGTCTCCGTACCGATCCGCAAGACTCTACTAGACATGATCATGACTCGTGAGACCTAAGGGAACCTAGTGCTCTGATACCATGTTGTCACGACCCAAATCCAATAAAGGTCGTGATGTCGCCGGACTCCACCGTCGGACAAGCTAACACAAAGGAGTTAACTAAATATTTATTTTATTACTCTTGAACTCATTCCTTTTCACTACATTAAATGATAATTAACGAAATTCCATTAAGTAAACAATAATGTATTTAACAAATTTAAATAATGGATAAATACCCTAGTCATCCCAGAACCCGGTGTCACAAGTGCATAAGCAAATTCTACGAAGCAAATGAAATACAATAACCGTCCGGAATACAAATGGACAGTAGGGAAAATACAACACAATACTCTGAAGGAGACTCTGCTGGTTGCGGTCATCTCGGGAGGTGCAAATCACCTATGTCTCCATATCAACCATGTCGCTGGGCCGAGCTAGGCCGTTGGGCATACATGTACATGTGCAACAAAATGCACAACAAGTGTAGTATACGAAAAATAACATGTACCCAGTAAGTATCCCGCCTAACCTCGAAGAGGTAGCGATGAGAGGTCGACTTTGACTCTTACTAGAGGTCAAATTAATAATCATGTGTGATGTCAAACATGGATGTTATTATTAAATAACAAATAACAACAGGAAAGGACAACTTCTTCCATAAATTATAAATCCAAGTTTCCGTCATTTCAATTAGTAACTTATATCTTAAGGCAATTTAACAGTTCAAATCATAGATGGTAACCAGCAAATATCCTGCGCAGGAAATGCCGAGGGTCGAACGGCTCGAACCAACAATAATAAAATGTGTACTGCCGAAGGGTTGAACGGCTCGAACCATAGATGTATCTATTACCCCGCTCGCGAATCGTACATGCAACATGGTCAAATATAAATAATAGAGTTACCCCGCTCGCGGATTACACATACGACGCAGGTACTCATATAAATAATAGAGTTACCACGCTCGCGAATTATACATGTGACGCAGGTACTCATAGATACAAACATTCAAACAGTAAATCCAAACTTTATCATGAAAACAATTACCCAAGGAAGTGATAAATTCTCTTTTAATGGTCACGAAGATAGTATTTAAATCTTTTCTAGAAATTCATTTTCCAAGTTCGATAAGGTTTAAAAAATTTTAAATTTATCAGTAAAGTTACAAGCATGCTTTTGGATCCTAGACTACCCAAACATAAGCATAATAGTAGCTATGCACGGACTCCCGTTACCTCGTGTGTACGTAGCCCCCACAAATAGTAGCACATGATTGATTATTTCACCTATGGGGACAATTCCCCCTTACAAGGTTAGCGATGAGACTTATCTCGCTCCGAAGATTCATAACCGACTTCCAAGCCCTTCCGATGACTCAAATTGATGCACAAAGCCCCAAAACTATCCAAATAACGGGCAAACCAATGAAAATATACTCTAATACTTATAACAGTCAATTTATATAGAGTCCCAACTCTGCTCGGAAAGGTGACAAAATCACCCTCAGGCCCACGTACCCCGATTTCAAAAACAATTTTGAAGATAAAAATTACCCATAACTTTACGAACTCAGATATATAATCCTCTATCAATTTCATGCCCAAATTCGTGGTAAAATCCAAAAATACAAATTCTAGGTCTTTCTTCAAAAATCCCAAATTTTCACAAATTCCCATGTCCAAATCTGCATATAATCATGTATTTAACTAATAAATGGGAAGAAACCACTTACCTAGAGTTACTTGATGAAAATCTCCCCTTGAAGCTGTACAAAATCGTCCAAGCCAAATGAAAAATGAGAGACAAATGAGCCAAGTCCCGATTTAAAGAAACCCCCACTGCCTCCAGCACTTTCGCACCTGCGGTGCAATAGCCGCTCCTGCGGCTCCGCACCTGTGGAAAAACCATCGTTGGTGGGGCTCTAACTCAACCCAGCAGCTCCCGCTCCTGCAACCCTCCTTTACGCATCTGCGCCTTCTCAGGTGCGGACATAACCTCTCACCTGCGGCCCTGGAAAAACCAGTCCTCTTCCGTTTTTGTGAAACCAAGGTCGCTTCTGCGGCTCCGCACCTGTGGCCAAATCCTCGTAGGTGCGGTTACACAAGACTCCAGCAGCCTTAGCCTTTCTCACAATTCAAAATTCGATCCGATAACCATCCGGAATCCACTCGGGGCCCCCGGGACCCCGTCCAATCACACCAACCAGTTCCAAAATATAATGTGGACCTGCTCGAGGCCTCAAATCACCTCAAATAACATCGAAACAATGGATCGCAACTCAATTATATCTTTATGAACTTTGAAATTTCCAAGTTCTACATTTGATGCCAAAACCTATCAAATCACGTTCGACTGACCCCAAATTTTGCACACAAGTTACATTCAATATTATTTAACTGCTCCAACTTTCGGAATCGGAACCCGACCCCGATATCAAAATTTCCACTTCCGGTTCAATTCCTCAAAAACCTTCAAATTTTTAACTTTAGCCAAAAGACTGCAAAATGACCTACGGACCTCAATAACACTGAAATGCACTTCAACCCAAACTTATGAAATTTCTTCTAAAATACTGACTTTCCACAATATACGTCGAAACGCTCCCGGGTCATCCAAAACCCGCTCCAAACGTACGCCCAAGTCAGAAATCATCATACAAACCTGCTAAAACCTTCAAATCCTAATTCTGAGGTCGTTTACTCAAACATCCAATCCTAGTCAATTCTTCCAACTTAAGGCTTCCGAAATGAGAACTTTCTTTTCAATTCGACTCCAAACTTCCCGAAATTCAATTCCGACCATGCTTACGAGTCATAATACTTGAAACGAAGCTGCTCGCAGACTTAAACTGGCGAACGGCAAGCTAGAGCTCAAAACGACCGGTCGGGTCGTCACAAAACATGTAAAGTTTTATTATGTGTTTTATCTTAATGAAATTTAAATTATGTTATTTGTCTACCAATTACATACAATGTTTATTATATATTTTTGTAATGGATTGAGACTTGAAATAAAGTACACACAAAGAAGTAATTTTAATATTAATTGAAACATTTAGATATAGATGATGAATGGAAACATTGACTTTTCGATTCTATACTAAATATAAAATTAATATTATAATTAATTTTATTGAGTGTGTAATCACATGCATTAGTGACTGTAGTATATATACTGATGAGTTAAACGTGTAATATTATCTCTAATAACAGACATGGCATTGAAAAGTATGATTTCTAACTTGAACAAGTGTGACAAACTGAATGGTGAAAATTACGACATCTGGAGTTGTAAGATGTTGTATGTACTCGTAGAGTAAGATTCTCTTGAAAGTATTAACCATGTTATGAGTCACCCAGAGGAGGGTAACACTGCCCAAGACATGAGGGATCTGGAAACTTACAATATTTGGAAGAAGAAAGATTCCACTGCACGTGGAATTATTATAAGTTCAATTGTTGATGAACTCATCAACGACTGTGAACAATATTCTACTGCTCAAGCCATATGGCACATTTAAGAGAGGCATATGGGGGTACAATTGTGACTTGCCTTCGACAATTGACAAGCAGGTTTGACACGTACAAAAAGCGTCATGATCACAGTGTCAAACAACATCTAATGGTGATGTCAAATATGATTTCTCAACTCAAAAGTGTTGGCCAAGTTCTCTCTGATAAGTAGCAGGTTCAGGCAGTGATTCGGTCTCTTCCAAATAATTGGGAACATCTGAAGGTTAACTTGACCCACAATGATAGCATCAAAACTTTTGCTGATGTTGCCTGTCATGTGGAGCTTGAAGACGAGCGGCTTGGTGCTGCTAAAGCTGTACCTAATGCCTTTGTGGTAGAATCAAGTGGTATAAAGAGATCAAGCTCCAAGCGCAAAAGAAACTGGAAAAATGACAGAAAGGGTAAGGATACTGGATAAGTATACTCCAAGAAAAGAAATAAACCAAATTCCAAGAAAGGAAAACAATTGTACAAGAAGAAAGACAAGAGTAAGATGAAGTTCTACAATTGCCAAGTTCCAGAGCATTTTGCTCGTGAGTGCACTGAGCCGAAAAAGGTAGCATTTAAAAATGAATCTCTTAGTTCTATATATGTTTCTAGCATTGTTTTACTAACTGAATCTTATCCTGTGTAGATTGTAGACTCAGGAGCCACCGACCATGTGAGCCGTGATAGAGAAGCCTTTATAGAGTTTCGTCGAGTTCCACCTGGATCAAAGCATGTATATGTGGGAAGTAATGCAAAGCTTTAAGTCAAAGGGATAGGCACTTTCAGAATGGACATGCATGGTGGCCGATCATTGATGTTGCATGACGCCCTATATGTTCCAGAGATTCGAGAAACTTAGTCTTCGTGTCTGTTCTTATAGATTTAGATTTCAATTTGAAATTTGGTCGCAATAGTTTTAGAATTACTCAAGATAATGTTTTTAATGGTTTTGGACATCGTTATGATGTTTTTATTCTGTTAGATTGTAATCCTTCTACATATAACTATTATGTTGACTATTGTGTTATGGCATATTATTCTAGTAATAATCGTGTTGATGTTATTACATGGCATGCAAAATTAGGTCACATAGGCAGGGTTGAATGAATAGATAGGATAAGGAAGGACATTTAGGTTCTTTCTCTAAAATTAAAATGCCAAGTTGGAAAGATTACACGTAAACCATTTGGAAAGGCTAAGAGAGTTGATTTTCCATTGCAATTAATCCATTCTAATATATGTGGTCCAATGAATGTGAGGACTAGGTCTGGTGCTTTATATTCATTACATTTATTGACCATTTCACGCGCCTTAGTTATATCTATTTGATTTCTTATAAATCTGAAGCACTAAAATGCTTTAAGAAATATTTAAATGAAGTTGAGAATCAATTAGATAATAGAATTAAGACCTTAAGAACTGATAGAGGGCGTGAATATCTATCAAATCAGTTTGAACAATTGTGTAATGAAAAGGCATCATCAAACAGTTAACTATTCCATACACACCTCAGCAAAATGGTGCAGCAGAATGGAGAAATAGAACACTACTAGACATGATAAGGCCCATGATGGTGCATGCAAATTTACCTATCTCCCCTTGGATAGATGCGTTATTGACTGCAACCTACATGTTGAACAAAGTGCCTTATAAATCATTTTCTTCCACTCCTTATGATCTATGGACTAGTCATAAACAAAACTTAAAGGATTTACGACATTGGGGTTGTGTTGCATATGTAAAAGATTATTTTAGCAAGTTTGGTAAATTAGGTCCAAAAGGCAAGAAATGTATCTTTATAAGATATTTTGAACACTCCAAAGGATATGTGTTCATTGGTGAATTAGTGTTACTGAGATTGAATCATGAGATGTCATATTTCTGGAAAATGATTTTCCAAAGAAGGGCGAGGTAAAGAATGGAGAGCCTCTTTAAATGTTGAACTCAGATAGTCAGAAAGTGTCTTATGACACAGTTGATCAAATTGATCAAGATCTTATTATTGATCCAAGTGGGAGTGGGAACTCTCAATCCCATAATCCTTTTGACGAACCTGAATTTCAACTATGAAAGTGTGCCAGGAAAAATATAGCCAAACGTACTTATAAAATTAAATATTATGTTTTCTTTGTATCTCCCACAGAAATGGATTAGCCTAAGAATGTGGCTGAGGCTTTATCGGGTCCTGGAAAAGATAAGTGGATGAAAGCAATGAAAGAAGAATTAGAGACCATGAAAACCAACAAAGTCTAGTTGACCTTCCCCCTGGGTGTAGAGACATTGGGATCAAATGGGTTCTCAAAGTTAAACGCAAAGCGGATGGGTCAATAGAAAGATACAAGGCACGATTGGTGGCAAAAGGCTTTACTCAAGAAGCTGGAATAGATTATGAGGAAACATTTTCACCACTTGTGAAGTTTACCTCAATTCGCTTACTTTTGGCTATTGTTGCACGTTTGGATTTCACAATGAGGTAATCTCGTATGATTTCACCATGATCAATGAAGACCATTGCATTTATGTGAAGAAGTCTAATTGGATCTTTGTAATTCTTTCTCTTTATGTGTACAATATTTTATTTTTTATGCCCTATGTTTTCGTACGTGAAAGTACGCAATAAATAAGTTGATGAAAGCTCGGAAATGAGATGTTACATACCGCATTTTCATAAGTTAAAGTTTCATCGTAAGTTAATCGACGTAAGTTCGGGAATGAGATTACTTTGAGATTATAAGTATTGTAATATTTCAAACAAGTGATAAGTAAATTCGTGAAGGTGAGAGGGTGAGTGAATCAAAGAAAATGAATTTCGTCGAAGTTTGACATTTTGGGATAGAGTACGGTCTAAGCTATAATACCTGGTATTTATGGACTTGTGCCATATAAGGTACCACATGACAATGATAGTAAGGTGTATAATTTGGGATAATTCATAATTATGTAGATAATTGGGTAATTACGAATTTTTAAGTGAGAAATTAACTTGTAAATTGAATTTTGTAGATAATTATTTAAGTGAGATTTGGATAATTATTAGAGGGGGAAAAAATCCACATAGGATTATGAAAATATGGCAGCAAATTGCCAACTATACTTATGCTTAAGGAGGTGGTGGCACTATTTAAATCCATATACACCTTATCTCATATATGAGATATAGGAAAAGGTTACGGTGTTATATACGCACCACCACCTGATCAGCTGGTATACGCTGATGATTTTCCCACAGAGGCCGAGATGATTGATATGATGCCCGTAGAGGCTTGATGATGTTATGAACGTATATACCTATGCATGGTATGACATTTATACGCATAAGCATGACATTATAAATATTAATGATTCACAGAGTTATTCATACTTATATGTTGAGTCTTTTACTCCATGTTTCTTTCATGTCTATTATTTACTGATTTTCATTCCTTACATACTCGGTATATTATTTGTACTGACGTCCCTTTGCCAGGAGACGCTGTGTTTCATGCCCGCAGATCCCGATAGACAGGTTGAGAATCCTCCAAGTAAGATATCAACTCAGCGTAAGGTGTTGGTGTGCTCCATTTGCTCCGGAGTTGCCTATTGGGTCAATATGCATTGGACACGTATTTATTGGTAAGTCGGGGCCATGTCCCGGCCTTATGATGTTTATGTACTCTTAGAGGCTTGTATACATATGTCATGTATATGAAATATTGCATGGCCTTGTCGGCCTATGATCAGTGCACGAGTGATCATTTTGGCCTTATAGGCCCATATGTCATATGTATAAGCTTGTATTACATGTTGGGTCATCCTATGTCAATTATTCCCTCATGTTTCATTCTAGTTATCTCACAACAGCCTTTCCATTTCATTTACCTATGATAGTATGATACAAAGGATACGTTACGTCAATACTCGGTTGAGTAAGATACCGGGTGCCCGTCGTGTCCTATCGGTTTGGGTCGTGACAAAAGTTGTATCATTGAAGTTCTGTCCTAGGGAGTCTACAAGTCGTGTCTAGTAGAGTCTTATTTATATGTGTGTTGTGCACAACACTTATAAGCAGGAGGCTATAGGGCATTTAAGACTATCATTCTTTCTTCTTACTCTAGATCGTGTGGTAGAGCTCAGTTGTATGAATTTAAACTTCTAAATTCTATTTTATTCGTAATACAACAATACCTACATCCAGAAAGACAATAGGTAAGAGATATAGCTGTGGAAGAGTTGATTCAGAGGAACTCAGCATTGCATCATTCTTATGATGGGTAAATGTAAGGTCTTCAGCAGATTATGTGTGTACTAAGACGTATAAGTTTCTTGATAAGGAGATTTAAGGCATGAATATCTATCCACCCTTATGGTAAAAAGCAACGAGAGAATCAGGAGGCAGATACAAGTTTCAACAAGTAAACGAAGCAAGGTGAAGAAAGGTACGAGGTACCTAGCTAGTGAAGATTATCATTATCTACCATTCAGGAAAAGAGATATAATATAAGCATTTGGAGTTACCTTCAACTGTGAAAGAGGTATGTACAATTGGCCACACCCATCTCACTTATGCCCTATGGGAGCTAACAGATATAGTTTAAGAAAAGGACGTGATATCAGGATCCGACAGGGGTTAGAGTAGCCCAAAATTATGGATGGATTGTTTTCCATAGTTGACATTTATGAAGGATATTACAAATGTGCTAATAGATCTCCTTGTGAGACACCTAGATGGTGCACTCTAGAATAGTACAACTAGATATGAATACTAGAATGTACAAAAAAAAATTACAAAGACATGCACTGGAATCTTAGAAGGAATAAATGTTACCTTAGTATGGCTCCCGTCCTTAGCAGAGGGAGAATGTTAGGCAACCCGAAGAGCCAGTGGATGGAGCAAGGGGAGCTAAAAGCAAAAGAATGTCTTGTTGAAGTTTTCAGAATAAAGTGATAGATATAAATGTTAGCGGGAAATAAGAAGAGAGTTAATGAAGCATTATGAGTAAGATGTGATACATGGATGACAACAGTATATTAAAAACATCGACAGTATTATAGAGACTAAGACAAGAGAAGGAAAATACGAGAGGTAACAGGCCTTGAGGCAACAAAAGAGTATAGGTCATAAAGTCACATCCTCATTTCGAGAAATAAGTTCATGACGCTAACGTGATTACCAAAAGAAAAAGTTAGACCCCAGAGTAATAGAAATCAGTATGGGCTGGTGTATAAGATAAACTAAATATGAATTGGTGACTGAGTGATTTGATAATAGTCGGCATCATGAGAATCTCATATTGCGTTCAAGAGAATGGACGATAGAAGAATAGCATTTAAAGGTCATTCAGGAAGACGCTTCCGTAAAGCAAGCAATGTGAGCAAAGTTAAGCTTAAGGGACTAAGTGTGCCAGCTACACTAAGTGTCACCCTCGTTAGTAAGGAATTTTGTTATCCTTGGTACAAAAGGATTACTGAAAGGCGAGTAAGGGTCATTGATGATGTGAAAAGACGCCAAAGATGAAGAGGTAAAACATATATAGGTAGATCGTCGTAACTCTAACTCTTAGTATTCCCCTAAAGGGGGGAATATGAAGTGATGTGGCATTAAGTCAGAATTAAGTGATTCTAGTAACTACGGAATGGTAAAGGAAGAATGCGATAAATATGAGAAGGAGATGAGATTGCACTTATTCAAACTGTACTGATAGGTTATGATTCTAGAATATTATGCAAGCACGGCGTCCAGGAAAGAAAGTCAGGGTTCCTGCCCGAGATGTTATTGATAAATAAGGAGTCAGTGCAAAAGATAAGTTATGACAAAAGGAAATAACCCAAGAAAGACTACGTGTAATATTGATATTAGAATGGGCCAATGAGTAGTTAATAGTTGATTCAGGAAGAACCTAGTCATGTCTAGACAAGAGGTTACAAACAAATCAGCATATCGTCCAAGATAAACATAGTAAAACCCAATATAGTGAATTTAGCCTCGCAGTCATGACATTGTAATACTTGAGAAATATTCAGATAGGAGTTGGGGTAGTTAAAGGAACCGTATGAGTGTTACGAAAATAAAAGAGAGTGTCACTGGGAAGACAGTTATCCACATAGGATTATGAAAATATGACAGCAAATTGCCAACTATCCTTATGCTTAAGGAGGCGGTGGCACTATTTAAATCCATATACACCTTATCTCATATATGGATATGGGAAAAGGTTATGGCGTTATATACGCACCACCACATGATCAGCTGGTATATGCTGATGATTTGCCCACAATGGCCGAGATGATATGATGGGATGCCCTTAGAGGCTTGATGATTTTATGAATGCATATACCTATGCATGGTATGACATTTATACGCATAAGCATGACATTATAAATATTAATGATTCACATAGTTATTCATACTTATATGTTGAGTTTTTTACTCCATGTTTCTCTCATGTCTATTATTTACTGATTTTCATTCCTTACATATTCAGTACATTATTTGTACTGACGTCCCTTTGCCTGAGGACGCTGAATTTTGTGCCCGCAGGTCTCGATAGACAGGTTGAGAATCCTCCAAGTAAGCTATCAGCTCAGCGGAAGGTGTTGGTGCGCTCCATTTGCTTCGGAGTTGCCTACTGGGTCAGTATGCATTGGACACGTATTGACAGGTAAGTTGAGGCCATGTCCCGACCTTATGACATTTGTGTACTCTTAGAGGCTTGTAGACATATGTCATGTATATGAAAGATTGTATGGCCTTGTCGGTCTATGCTCAGTGTACGAGTGATCATTTTGGCCTTATAGGCCCGTATGTCATATGTATAAGCTTGTATTACATATTGGGTCATCCTATGTCGATTGTTCCCTCATGTTTCATTCTATTTATCTCACAGTACCCTTTCCATTTCATTTACCTATGATAGTATCATATGAAGGATACATTACGTCGGTACTCGATTGAGTAAGGTACCGGGTGCCCGTCGCGGACCATCGGTTTGGGTCGTGACATTATTAGCCGAAAACAATTTGGAGTATTTGAAAATATCAAGTCATGGCTTTCAAAGTCACTTGACATGGAAGATATGGGTGACACAGACTATATCCTTGGAGTTAAGATCCAAAGAGACCGTTCCAAAAGGTTATTGAGTCTATCTCAAGAAATTTATATAAAGAAAATTTTGGAGTGTTTTTGCATGAATAGTTGCAAATCCATGGATACTCCTATAGCGAGAGGTGAAACTTTAAGGCTTGAAATGTGTCCCAAGACTGAAAATGAAAAGGAAGACATATCTCGAGTCCCATATTCAAGTGTTGTAATGAGCTTGATGTACGCTATGATGTGTACTCGCCCAGACATATGTTATGTCGTAGGTTTTGTTAGCAGGTATTGATCCAATCCTGGAAGAGATCATTGGAAAGATGTGAAGAGAATTTTTCAGATACCTTGAGGGAACTGCAGATTATTCACTATGTTATAATGGAAATGATTTATACTTGAGAGGATTTACAAATGATAATTGGGCTGGTAACAGGAATGATAGACATCCGGTTATGCCTTCTTACTTAATGGTGGTGCTATATCATGGAAAAGTAAGAAACAAACCTGTACAACAATTTCAACAATGGAAGCTGAGTTCGTGGCTTGTGCGTCTGCAGTACAAGAAACTGTTTGGTTGAAGAGATTCTTTGAGCATTTGGATAGTACAAAGAACTCTTAGGGTCCCATGACTTTATATTGTGATAGTCAAGCGACTATTGCATATACAAAAGATCCTAAGTATCACAGCAAGTCCAAACACATTCACATCAAGTATAACTTTGTGAGAGACATGATAGCAAGTGGAGAGATAAATTTACAGTACATTCCTACGCGAAGCATGATAGCTGATCCTTTTACAAAGGCGATATCTAAAGGCCTGTTTAAGAAACATGTTATGGCTATAGGTTTGCGAAGGATATGAACATATTTATGTATTGTAAAATGACTTTCGTATTATAATATTCTCATCAATATTTGAATCTTGAATTTATGCTTATATCTCGTATGCATGTGATGAATATTTTGTTGATAAAGTGTGTCGAACAAGTCGTGAGATTGGCTCTCTCACACGAGCAATCGCCTCTTAAGTTACGAATCGTGAAGAGATGAGACCTTATAGAACCTTGGATAATGCGAGGTTATATTTACTTGTATAGGTCGGTCTTGACAACTAATCAGACTTACGAATTTCCCTATTCGATTATGACTTATTTTGTAAGCCAGATGCGAGTTTCTCTAAGAAGATGGTTTGAGGATTATTGAAAGTGAGAAAATCGGGTTAGACATTTGGAGGTGTCTAGAAAAAGATCTATACGTTGTTGAATGACTAAAACAATAAGACACACACACGAATATTAGGTGAGAACACCGTAACATATGTTTCATACCACGTGTGCTATCGACCATGGGATAATAGAAGAATGAATCCCTGCTTCTTCATTGTGTGAGATCCCAAAGAAGTTAGTGTAACTTTTATTGAAATATCCTTTGGCTTTTACTGTCTCTTGAAGTGCCAATCAGTTTTGCTACTTTAGCATGTCACTAATAGCCATGAGTGATTCGGCAATGCAGTGCATGTATAGGAAAGCAGTTGATTTGGAATGGAAATATTCGATTAGAAAGGGAAGATGACTAAAATTTAGTTATTTAACTTGTATTCATAGGTCGGCCATTACACTTACCATGAGGGTATTGGGTGTAATTGTGGATACAATATTATATGAGAAAGCGAGTTTTCCTTTTTCGAGGATGAGGGATCGATTAAGTAGCTACTGGAATAGCGAATGATGTCTTGGGTATTGCCAGTAATAATATCCTCATGCTAGTAGTGAATCCTTTCCTTATGTGATTGGATTTCTACATAGAGCTTTAGTACAACCTTTAATTTGTTTTGGAATGTTACAGCTATTTGTGCTCGCATGTCGCACCAACTATTTTTCAGTATGATCTGTGTGTCAAAGACATCGATCTAGCCCACTATGAAAGAAGTGAGAGATGTTAGATTATGGGTCGTCGGTCGCTCCATGTGGGCTGACCCGACCCGGTTAGGAGAGATAAGTGAGAGAGGTTAAGGGAAGTTACCACTAAGTCACAAACTCCCACTAAAGTGAAGGTGCAAAAAAAGGAGTGGTGGGTTATCTTCCTTAACCGCTATTACTCTGCTTATTTATGTTAAGGAGAAAACACAGAACTTTAAAGCATTAAAATTTTCTCTGATTAATCCTTTCTGCACAAAAAAGACACACAAGTTAGGGCATCTTACTGGTGTAAGATTAAATTTGTTTCCTAATGATTCAAAGGTTCATTTGGGACAATTATTTTGGTGGCGAGTTCAACGGTTTTCGCTGCGTCAATAAAGTACATAACTCGTTGTTCTCGCCAGGGGCGGAGGAAGGTGTGTGTTACGGGTTTGGCCGAACCCACTGGCTTTTGTGTAGACCCTATATTTATATTAGAAAATTTATTAAATTTGTATTAATATATAATAGCGAACCCAATAACTAAAATATGCTATGGATTCAGTGTTAAGTTCAGAACCCACAAACATTAAATCTTAGCTCCGCCTCTGATTCTCGCCCCGTCATTTTTTATAATAGCTGGGATTTGAGATGTGTATTAGATGGTGTCTAGACTTGCGGTACTGGCAGTATTAAAGGGATGCAAGAAACAATTTCGAATTCGCAGAAGGTCTCTTGAGAGCGAGAATTTCGAAATGAGTCATTTTTTTACTTTGACGCGTGACTTGGTTAAATTAGAGGAGAATCAGTTCTAATGATTTGATTATGTGCAAAGAGAGCTGTGAAGAGCAAAATTTCTACCCTCCAATTAGTGTCGGTCAATGTATCGCGTACACCGGAGCTATATATCCAATTATTTTGCGGATATGAATCGTCTTCCTCGTACTCTCGAATATTTGGTTGGTAAAAGGTCTTACTTAAATTTGCAGTTTTCCATGTACGTTCTTATGTGATAGTCAAAAGTAAAGGAGAGCAGAAGTTGCTGTGAAAGATACTCCATAGTTCCTAAGGATTCACGCATGGGACAAAGTTGCATAGTATTCGTTGTATTTTAAGGACCAGTAGGAACATATATCTGGCATCATGTGTACGGTTCCTGATCGAGTACTTACACATGAAATGAGAGAAATTAATGATAAGTACAACTCATAAAAAAACAAATGAATGATACGACCATAGTGTCATAACTATAAGATCTTCGTAATCTTTGAAAAAACCTTAAAGTTAGCTAAAGTCGTCATGCGTGACCTTTAGCTTTGAGTTTTGTACCAATATTTTATATTTGCGTTGAATTAATTAAATTGTCGTCTTCTCATTAGAGACGTGGCCAGCTAGCCAATTTATAGGGATCTACAAAATTTTCTGTTCCAAGAAAAAAAAAAAAAAAAAAAAAAAAAAAAAAAAAAAAAAAAAACCTAGGCACAAGAGCACAAGTTTTGGTACGGGTTTAAGGCCCTACTAGCAAAAGTAAGAGCTACCAACTCCTGGCTCTTCTTTTAAGCTGTTGCATCTCTGAAAGAACACTGAAACTAACGGTTATCAGCAGTAATGAAGACTTGGGGAAGTCCATTAAAAGGAATTGCAAAGGATATTAGAGGACGAGTGTCTTGCTACAAGCAGGATTGGATTGCTGGTATCAGATCCGGGATAGGGTATATGCAGTTTTTCATTAGTTGGTTTTAAAACAAACTTAATTTTGCAAACGATAATTTACAGGATATTGGCTCATATATATATATATACACATCAGGATATTGGCTCCAACTACGTATATATTTTTTGCATCTGCTCTTCCAGTGATTGCTTTTGGAGAACAGTTGAGCAGAGATACAGGTTCTTCTATACACTACTTCAAACTTTTATTGTCAGATGAGCATCAAAATTCAAAACAAACGCACTTTCTTGATAAGAAAATTATTATCACATGGATTTGCAATGTTAGATGGGAGCCTGAGCACTGTGGAGACTTTAGCTTCTACAGCTATTTGTGGTATCATTCACTCCATATTAGGTGGGCAACCTCTATTGCTATTAGGAGTTGCAGAACCTACTATTATTATGTACAGTTACCTCTACCAGTTTGCCAAAGGGAGAGATGACTTGGGACAGACCCTTTACTTGGCTTGGACTGGATGGTATAGTAGTTTGTTGGAATATTTTCAATTTTCAGATACAAAATTACCATCATAACTCTTATATAAATGATGCTAAATAAATTTGCAGGGTTTGTGTGTGGACAGCTCTAATATTAATTCTTCTAGCAATATTTAATGCCTGTTCCATCGTCAATAGATTTACAAGGATTGCTGGGGAGACTTTTGGCATGCTTATCACCGTGCTTTTCATGCAAGAGGCAATTAAGGTATTCTCTAACTGCACAAAAAAGATTAATTTGTCTATTAAAGAATGAAGTCTTAATTAATCAGGTCGCATTGGTAATGTAAATTTTAATTTGCAGGGATTGGTGAGTGAGTTTCACATCCCTAAATCAGAGGACCCAAGTTCGGAGAAATATGAGTTTCATTGGCTTTACACAAATGGGTTGCTTGGAATCATATTCACTATTGGCCTTCTCTATACAGCCTTAAAGAGCAGGAAAGCAAGGTCATGGTGGTATGGCACAGGTTTGTATATCGAACCATTTGATGTTATGGTTGGTTCCCAAGTATACATGACCGTCAAGTCAAAGATGTCTAACCCACAAAAACTTAAAGTTATTGTTCACTGAGCTAACTTAAGATTAGTTAACTGTAAAAAATAATCAAGAATAATTGTTTTTCTACTAAACTACTATTACAAAAAGTAAACAAGCAATTAACTAAACTGACAGGAGCGCAAGAATTTGTGATTGGATTTTAATCGGAGAAGAAGAAGATTCCAGGATTGTGGTTGGTTTATTAATCATATTGAGTTTATAACTACACATGTTAATCCAAATTATCTGTGGTTGCTACTTGATCGGATTGTTTATATCAATAGCATGTTTCGACAATATTTCTCTATCTATTCATAACATATCAATCTAATATTCCTATGATGTTGAATCTATCATAAACGAATATAATATAACGTTCAACTAAGCGAAACGGTTAGATATGTACCTATCATAACAGCGAAATCTTTCCTCGAGCCACCTGTTTAGAATTAAAACCTCTCTAATTATGCTCTGGGTTACAAGCAGGTCATTCTTGAAACTGATTTTGAATATTGTTTGCATGTTGTGATTCATTTGATTTCCTCTAATCACCCTCAAGCACAACTGATCCAAGATGGAATGAAATAAGCAATCAAGTCTGTATTCTGTTCGGCTTACGGCTTCATTCCCAGAGTGAGGAGAAAGAAGACACAACGCCGGGGAATAGCTCTGAGAGGGACTTCTCTGAGTAAAGAGATAAGTAAGGGTAAGAGCCATTCCAATTGAGTAGGTGAAGAGTCGCTTTCGAGCGAGATCCTTTACCACGCCTAACTAAATGAAAGAAAGTAAGAGAGAGAGTGGCCGCCTAATTCTTAAATGAAAATAAAGGACTTCCTTAGTAGTCGGCCCAGAATGCCTCTCTTCCTTACTAAAATACTATTTCGGATGAATGCGGAATTACGTCGCTCTTTGATCTGCAGAATAAGGCTTAGGAGCTCTCTCTTTTATAGCAGAGATCTCTCCATACCAAGAAACATCACCCATAAACTACAAGCTTTCTTTGAATCCCCTACAACATGGGATAGGAGAGAAAGTTTGACAAGCTAAGAAATTCTCATTGAAAGCAGTAACTCAGACTGTGACGACAATTTTCACTAGTTTCAAAGGCTTGATTGGTCCTTGGGATTGAATCTGGCTAGGGGGTGCCCTCCTAAAGACTAAAACCTCGTTACGCCGAAAATAGTAGAGGTGCGAAAAATCTAAACATAGCTTTCCCAAGCATAACAAAGATAGAAGAGTAAATTGGAGGCCACACAATTCACAAATTGAAACTAGAATTAGAGAAATAACAAACGATGATAACTTGAATTAACCAAGATGTAATTAATAAACCTCAATATTCATGATAACCACAACCCTAGAAAATTGAGTGCTTAGTCACTCGTAATTAAAGTAACAATCATCCAAGTGTTTTGCATGAATAAATAATAAAGAAAAGATAAAGGAACAAAGAACTCGATGTTTTTCGCCTCCAAAATTGCTTTGCACATTGATCTTGCCTCTAAATAATGTCTAACCCATCAAAATTAGGTTTAAGGACCCTTTTATACTTGTTAGGAATATGTAGTAACGAAATAACATTCTCCAAGTTGAAATAGGAGTGTTTCGCGGTTGGCGCCATAGCTGGCACGGGGTACCAAGCCACACAGAGAAGATTTTCGCATGTTGCCTTTGTCTTATTGAGGGGCGCCAAGCGCTAACTTGGACACCTTATTTTCTACAATTTTTTGTGCTCCATCAGCCTTTGACGTTTTAGTTGGTGCCTTGCGCCGTTCTGGACACTAAACTCACACTCCCTTAAAATTCTTCCTCTTTGGATTGTAATCGCGCGCAATTTTTTCAAATCACTTCTAATTGATTCCTACACATGAAACATCATAGTTAAGCTCGAGTTGGAAATATTCACATTAAAGTTAACAAGATTGAAGTGTAATGTAAGGTATATTACTTGCGAAATTTTTTGTTTAATTTTTATCCAAATGTCACCACCCCACACTTAAGCTCTTGCTCATCCTCGAGCAACCTAGCTAAGACTTGCTAACTGTCACGATCCGTAATTCCTACCCTCGGGATCGTTATGATGCTTAATATTTCACTTGCTAGGCAAACCAATATTACTTATATTTATTAACCAGTCTTAACGCTTCAAATCAAACGATAGCAACAAAACTGAATAGTCTGAAATAAGGTGATAAACTACTGAACGACGTACTCCAAATACAAATCTCAGAATCTGGAGTCACGAATACATGAGCGTCTAGAGTAATACAGATAATAGTATGAACACAATACAACTGCTTGAATCCAAATAAACAACAATGATAACATAGAAGGAGACTTCAGGGTTGCGGACGCCGTGCAGCTATACCTCAAGTCTCCGCAGGTAGATGGATCCGGGCAATCTCACTTAGTGTTGTTACGACCCACCCTGGTATTTGCAAAAGACGTGCAGAGTGTAGTATGAGTACAATAGACCCCATGTATTCTTTAAGTACCGAGCCTAACCTCAACGAATTAGTGACGAGACTAAGGAGGGTCATTTACAATAACCTCTACGCAGTATAATAATAACAGGAAAAATAGGAAATGGAAGTAAAGCAGTTAACTCATAAAAACAAACTCGAAAATCAACTACCAGAGAGCCCAAAATAACAAGTCCCATAGTCTCAAATCACAATACCAAGGAAAATCTAACAAATCTCAACAAGTATTACATATACAATCTGTTGCGGCGCGTAATCCGATCCCGCCATATCATCACCTGTCAATATCATAATTTGTCCTTATTCCACCATTTCAATTCATTATCTTTAAGTTTTTTTTTTTGTGACGTACAACCAGCTCCCCAAACAATTTCAATCAACATAAACAATTCAAAAAGCCAAATTTACAAGAATTTCTACATTAGGAGGTAAATGTACAAGGCAATAA
The DNA here is from genome assembly GCA_005239525.1 of Nicotiana knightiana. NCBI lineage: Eukaryota > Viridiplantae > Streptophyta > Magnoliopsida > Solanales > Solanaceae > Nicotiana > Nicotiana knightiana. The sequence goes on from MDKJ01287153.1 coordinate 46,317, forward strand.
AAACCCACATAATAAATCAAGAATCTCAACAACTCAAAGTCTCAACTTTACCGATCATCGGTATCTATCAAATAAACAACTCATGCACAGGAAATCACATTTATAGAATGCAACAAATTTTACAAACAATAAGGCAAGTAAAGCATGTGACAATTTAGGTGTGAAAGTAAAGAAAGTAGATGAAAGTAGCAAATAAGCAAGGAGTCGTGGAAGGGGCAGACAATTTAATACAAAAATAATTAAATGAGAAGTAACAATTATGGCGTAGAAGTCAAATTAAGAATGAAACAAGTAAGGCATAAAGCAAGATATATCACAAAATAAACGAAAACCTGGAAACAAATATCATGACAGCGTATATACACTCGCCACCTCGCATATACACTGTTTTCCCATATAATTCACATAACACATAGTTCAAGGATCCCTATTCCTTCAAGTCAAGGTTAGTCCCAACACTTACCTCACTCCGGGAATCAAAGCAATCAACCAACCACGGCTTTTCCTTTCGAACAAGCTTCCAAACCAATCAAATCTAGCAGATTATCAATCAAATAATTCAAAATAAGCTTTAGAAACTACCCATTAATGAGAGTGGTTAAATTTTGATCATTTTAAAAAAAGTCACCCAGGCTTGCTTGGTTGAAACGTGAGGGTCGGAAGAAAACCCGATTACACATTCACCCCCGAGTTCGGTTATGTGATTTGTTTCGAAATTTGACCTCAATTTGAGGTCTAAATCTCAATTTTACCAACATCCCCAATTCTATCCCAAATCCCTAATTTCTACCATGTAAATCCTAAATTTAATGCTGAAATCTCATGAAAAGTAATGGGTAATTGAAAACAAATGGATTAAAGTCACTTACCAATGAAGTCACTTGGAAAATCACATCTTGAGTGTTTAGGGTTGAGAAATTATATAAAATGAGCCAAGTCCCGATTTTTCCCTGTTTTACCCAGCTGCAAATGTCACAATTGCGATGACTTGTTCGCAATTGCGAGCATCGCAAATGCGAGACAAGGGTTGCAAATGCAAACCCTACCATAGAAGTCCATAATTTGAAATTTTGAACAAACCCACCTTCGCAAGAGCAGACAATCTTCGCAATCGCGAAAATCACTCAAAGCACACTGAGTCGCAAATGCAACCTCTGACAGTTCACAAATGCAAACAAGTTCCTCGAAATCACGAGATCTGCAACAAAGCACCAGAGCTGGAAAGACAACAACTATCTTTGCACTATCTAAACTCATCTTAAACATGTTCGAAACTCACTCGAGTCCCTCGGGATCCAAACCAAACATAAATATAAGTGTAATAACATCACATGACCTCGCTCGCACGATCAAATCTCCAAAATAACATGTAAATCTACAAATCCAACCTCAAAAAGAATGCAATTTCAAAGTGAACTTTAGAACGACTAAAATAACATATAAGCGTCCAAATCATGCCAAATCAATGTCGAATTGCACTAAATTTTGCAGACAAGTTTCAAATAAAGATACATACCTATTTCAAGTTTCAACATCAAAATCCGAACCCGATAGCTATGAAGTCAACTTACAGCCAAACTGAGGAAATTTCCAAACTTTCAAAATACTTGTTTCGACAAAAGGAGTCAAATCAATCTAGGGACCTCTAATTTCGATTATGGGGATACGCTCAAGTCCAAAATCATGATGAACAAACCTATCGGGATCGTCGAAATACCGATTCGGGGTTTTTTTAAAAATATATTGACTGTGGTCAACTCAAGTTATATTTAAAGCCAAAATCATATTTTCTTTAAATTTTCTCAAAACATCTTTCAGAAAGCAATAAGGACCATGAACGTAAACCAAAAAATATCAAACGGATCTAACAGAGGTCTCGGAACACAGAAATAAGGGTTGATATCCAAAACGACCTATCGAGTCGTCACATTCTCCACCTTTAAAAGATATGTTCGTCCTCGAACGGACATATAAAAGTACATGGACTGGTGAAAAGGTGGGGGTATCTACTCCACATATCGGACTCGGACTCCCACGTGGATGCCTTGATCGACTCACCTCTCCACTGCACTCTAACAGAAGGATAACTCTTAGACCTCAACTTCTAGATTTGTCGTGGTAAAATAGCCATTGGCTCCTCCTCATATGTCAAATCCTTGTCCAGTTGGACTGAGCTGAAATCTAATACATGGGGTGGATCATCGTGATACTTCCGGAGCATAGACACATGGAACATGTGAATTGCTGATAAGCTAGGTGGCAATGCAAGCTTGTAAGCCACATTACCAACTCTCTCAAGGATATCAAAGGGTCTGATATACCTTAGGCTCAACTTTTCCTTCTTCCAAAACCTCATCACACCTTTCATGGTGAAACCCGGAGCAAAACCCCCTCTCCAAACATGAATTTAACATCACGAACTCTCCAATAGACATAACTCTTCTACCTAGACTATGATGTACGAAGCCAATCCTAAATCATCTCGACTATTTCCAAGGCAACCAAGACCAAATCAGTAACCAACAACTGAGCCTCCCCCGACTCAAACCAACCAACTGGAGAACGACAACACCTCTCATATAAGGCCTCATAAAGATCCATATGAATACTATATCGATAGTTGTTATTGTAGGCAAATTTTGCAAGCGGTAAGAACTGATCCCAAGAACCCCCGAAATCCATAACACAGGCGTGAAGCATATCCTCCAATGTATGAATGGTGCGCTCGGGCAGCCCGTCTGTCTGGGGGTGAAATGATGTGCTCAACTGCACCTGTGTACCTAGCTCACATTGTACGACCCTCTAGAAATGCGATGTGAAATACGTGCCCCAATAAAACATAGACACCAGCACACCGTGACGAACGTTCTCGCGGATATAGATCTATGTTGGCCGCTCTGAATAGGTAGATGCAACTGAAATGAAATGAGCCGACTTGTTCAACCTATCCACAATGACCCATACTACGTCAATTTTCTTCAAATTATGTGGGAGCCCAACAACAAAATCTGTGGTAATACGCTCTCACTTCCACTCGAGAATCTCAAGTCTCTGATGCAAACTGTCAGGCCTCTAATGCTCATACTTACCTACTGGTAGTTCAAACACCGAGCCATACACAACTATATATTTCTTCCTTTATATCCACCAATAATGCTGCCTCAAATCCTGATACATATTGGCGACACCTGATTGAATGGAATACAGTAAACTGCTGGCCCCTCAAGAATCAACTCACGAAGCCCATCCACATTGAGCACACAAATTCGACCCTGCATCTGCAACACCCCATCATCTCCAATAGAAACATTCTTGGCATCACCGTGTTGTTAAGGAAAAGAAAATGGGGGTCGCCATACTGACACTCTTTGATGCGCTCATACAAAGAAGAGCAAGAAACTATGCAAGCAAGAACCCGAGTAGGCTCCAAAATATCTACCCTCGCGAACTGATTGGCCAAGGCCTTAACATATGATGCTAGTGGTCTCTCACCAACTGGAATATATGAAAGCTACTCATACTTACATACTTTCTACTCAAGGCATTTTCCACCACATTGGCCTTCTCGGGATGGTACAAAATGGTGATATCATCATCTTTTAACAACTCTAAGCACCTCCGCTGCCTCAAGTTGAGATCCTTTTGCTTAAACAAGTACTATAGACTCTGATGTTCTATGAATACCTCACACGACACGCCATAGAGTTAATGCCTCCAAATCTTCAGTGCATGAACAATCTTTTCCAAATCTAAGTCATGAATAGGGTAATTCTTCTCATAAACCTTCAACTTCCGAGACGCGTATCCAATCACCCTGTCATCCTGCATCAATACTGCACCAAGACCAATACGTCATGCATCACAATGCACATAGGTCCCTGAATTCGGGGGCAACACCAATACCGGAGTTGTAGTCAAGGCAGTCTTGAGCTTCTGAAAGCTCGAATCATACTCATCAGTCCACCTGAACGGGGAAACCTTCTAGGTCAATCTAGTCAATGGGGATGCGATGGATGAAAACCTCTCCACGAACCGGCGATAATAACCCGTCAAACCCATGAAGCTTTGAATCTCTATAGCTGAAGTAGGTCTAGGCCAGTTCTGAACTACCTCAATATTTTGAGGATCAACTTTAATGCCCTCGACAGATACAACATGCCCCAAAAAGGCAACCGAGTCTAACAAAAACTCATACTTTGAAAACTTGGCATATAATTGACTATCTCTCAAGGTCTGAAGTACAATCCGAAGATGCTACTCATGCTCCTCTCGACTACGGGAGTAGATCAAAATATCATTAATGAAGACGATCACAAAAGAATCCAAATAGGGCTTAAATACTAGATTCATCAAATCCATACATGTTGTTGGGGCACTTGTCAAGCCAAATGACATCACTAGGAACTCATAATTCCTATACCGGGTCCGGAAAGCAGTCTTAGGGATATCTGATACGCTAATCTTCAATTGATGGTAGTGAAATCTCAAATCAATCTTCAAAAAACAATTTGGCACCCTGAAGCTGATCAAATAAGTCATCAATCCTCGACAAAGGATACTTGTTCTAGATAGTGACTTTTTTCAATTGCATATAATCTATAGACATCCTCAACAAACCATTATTCTTCTTCTTCACAAACAACACTGGCGCACCCCAGGGAGAGACACTAGGACTAATGAATCCTTTATCAAGCAAATTTTGCAACTGCTCCTTCAGTTCCTTCAACCCAGGCGAGGCCATACAGTATGGTGGAATAGAAATGGGCCGATAGCCCGGGGCCAAGCAAATACAGAAGTCGATATCTCTGTCGGGTGGTATCCCCGGCAAATCTGCAGAAAACCTCTCTAGAAACTCACGCACAACTGGTACTGCATCCATGGAAGGAACCTCCGCACTAGGATCACAGATATAGGCCAAACATGCTAGACATCCCTTCTCGACCATACATCGATCCTTCACATAAGAAATAACCCTACCGATAGAATGGCTAGGGGTCGCCCTCCATACGAATCGAGGAAACCCCGACATGGATAAGGTCACCATCTTGGCGTGAAAGTCCAATATAGATTGATAAGGTGACATCCAATCCATGCCCAAAATAAAATCAAAGTCCACCATATTGAGAAGTAAGAGATCTACACTAGTCTCAAGGCTCCCGATAGAAACCACATACGAGTGATAAACACAATCTACAACAATAGAATCTCCTATAGGAGTGGACACATATACAGGAGCACTCAAAGAATCACGAGGCATAATCATATATGAAGAAAAATAGGATAACATGTAGGAATAAGTAGAGTCGGGATCAAATAGAACTGAAGAATCTATATGGCAAACTAGACAAGTACCGGTGATGACAGTGTCAGATGACTCTGCCTCAGGTCTAGATGGAAATGCATAAAAATGGGGTTGGGCCCCACCACTATGACCTCCACCCTCGGGCGATCCTTAGCTGGCTGGCCTCCACCTCTAATGGCATGGCCTCTACCTCTACCAACCTGACCCCCGCTTCTAGTTGGCTGTGCAGGTTGTGGAGAAACCGGTGCCGACATAATGGCTCGAGAACCCTAGTGAGGTCTGTTGCTTGTCAATTTATGGAAATACCTCCTGATGTGACCTATGCCCCAGCACTCAAAGCACTCCCTCGGCTATTGAGGATGCTGAACCTGAGTCTGACCCTGATGACCCCGATAGCCGTTGTACTAACTCTGAAGTGGTGGTGCACTGATAGGAGTTGAAGGTGCACTAAATGTTGGTTGCTCAGGACGAGACCCATAAGAGCCACGACCGCCCGAAGCACCATGGGCTACCTGAAGAGCTGACAGAATCGTCCTAGGAGGATGGCCTCTATCAAAAGACCTCTGCCTCTAGATGAGGCACCACTGAAGCCACCAAAATGTCGAGGCCTTTTCTCATATGTCTCCCCTCTATCATGACCACGAACCATCTCAATTCGTCTAGCAATCTCTACAGCCCTCTAGAAAGAAATGTCATCCCTCGTCTCCTTGGCCATCTGAAGCCTGATGTCGAAGGTAAAACCATCAATAAACCTCATAATCCTCTCTATCTGTTGGAATCAACATAGTTGCATGATGAGCTAGGTCCAAACATTTGGTCTCATACTGGGTGGCGGTCATGCCACCCTACTGAAGGCGCTCAAACTGCCCACAGTACTCCTCTCTTAGAGTGAATTGAATAAACTTTTCCAGAAATCCTGCCACCACCTCTTGGCAGAACCGGTCATCTGGAACACTGCAAATTCAACCCCATTGCTCTCAAAAATAGCCATGTTGCACAACACCTTATGTCAATGGTCCAAGTAATCATGCGGGTCCTCAGAGGGGTTCACTGATATAATGAATAGAAAAGAGCTTGGTGAACTTGTCCAACCTCATCAATGTCTTAGAAGACATCGTGGCCTCTCCTTAGGTTATGTAGCAACTATGGGCTCAACTACCCTAACTGCTCGAGTTATTGGAGTCTAGTATATGGGAGCCATCTACTTAGGAGTGTGAGTGACAGGAGTCTATGCTCCCTCATCATGAGAGATGGCTAGTGCCATAGGAAATACTCTAGTCTGAGCCACACTTTCTATAAGTCCAACTAAGCGGACAAGAGCGTACTGAAGTACGTGAGTGACATTGAATCCCTCCGGGACCTGCCGACTGGTGCGGTCTAAACTGGGACCTCCTCCTCCTGTTCAGTTTGAGGCTCCACCGTGGGTGTTGCTGTTGCTCGTGCTCTAGGCTAAGCTCTGCCTCTACCTCGCCCTTACCTCAATCCCAGCCCCTATCCCTGGTAGTGGCTGCAACAGGGGGCTCTGGCTTCTGCCTGGCTGTAGACGCTGTGGGATTTCTCAACATCTGCGAGAGAACAAGAGTAGAATGTTTCAAACTTCAATATTGGAAATAAGCCGCATGATAGAGAAAGAAAGAAGTGAAATTTTTGTAAAGCTTATAGCCTCTAGAAGATAAATAAAGACGTCTTTGTACCGATCCTCCAAACTCTACCAAGCTTGATCGTGACTCGTGGGACCTAGGAAACCTAGTGCCCTAATACCAACTTGTCACGACCCGGAATTCTCACCCTCATGATCGTGATGGCGCCTAACATTTCACATTCCAGGCAAGCGAATGTTAGCTATATTTATTAACCAGTCTTAGCAATTCAAATCAAATGATAGCAATAAAATCGAATAATTTGAAATAATGTGATAAACTACTGAACGACGTACTCTAAATACAAATCCCAAAAACTAGAGTTACGAGTACATGATCGTCTAGAGTACTACAGATAATAGTCTGAATAAAACACAATAGTTTGAATCAAAATAAACAACAGTGATAACATAGAAGGGGACTTCAGGGTCGAACGCCGTGCAACTATACCTCAATTCTTCACATGTAGCTGGATCAGGGCAATCTCACTCAGCGCTGCTGGGACCTACTTTGATATCTGCACAAGAAGTGCAAAGTATAGTATGAGTACAACCGACCCCGCGTACTCTCTGAGTGTTGCGCCTAACCTCAACGAAGTAGTGACGAATCTAAGGCGGGTCACTTACAATAAAATGTTACAGTAATAATAATAATTGGAAAACAAGAAATGGACGTAAAGCAGTTAACTCATGAAAACGAATGAGAAATTCAAATACCAGAGAGCCAGTATAATAAGTCTCATAGTCTTATATCGCAATACCGAGGCAAATCCAACAAATCATAAACAAGTAATACATATACAATTTGTTGCAGCGCGCAATCCGATCACACCATATCATCATCTGTCAATATCATAATTTTTACATATTCCATCATGTCAATTCATTATCTTTCAATTTTTATTGCGGCGTGCAACCCTCTCCCCAAATAATATCAATCAACATAAATAATTCAACAACCAAATTTACAAGAATTTCTAGAACAAGAGGGTAAATATACAAGGAAATAAAGAACCACATAATAAGTCAAGAATCTCAAAAATTCGAAGTCTCAACTTTACCAATTCATTGATATCTATCAACTAAACAACTCATGCACAGGAAACGACATTTATAGAAACAAATATTACAAAACAATAAGACAAGTAAAGCATGTGACAATTTAGGTGTGCATGTAAAGCAAGTAGAGGCAAGTAGCAAATAAGCATGAAGTTATAGAAGGGACGGACAATTTAATACTAGAATAATTAAATGACAAGTAACAATTATGTCATAGAAGTCAAATTAAGCATGAAACAGTTAAGGCATAAAGCAAGATATACCACGAAATAGATGAAAACATGGAAACAAATATCATGACGGAGTATATACACTCGTCACATCGCATATACACTGTTTTCCCACATAATTCATATAACACATAGTTCAAGGATCCCTAATTCCCTCAAGTCAAGGTTAGACCCAACAGTTACCTCACTCCGCGAATCAAAGCTATCAGCCAACCATGGCCCTACCTTTCGAACAAGCCACCAAATCAAACAAATCTAGCAAATTATTAATCGAATGATTCAAAATAAGTTTTAGAAACTATCCATTAATGAGAGAGATTCAATTTTAATCATTTTTGAAAAATTCAACCTCGGGCTCGTTTGGTCAGTACTCGAGGTTCGGACCAAAACTCGATTACCCATTCACCCCCGAGCCCGGTTATGTGATTTATTTCGAAATTCAACCTCAATTTGAGGTCTAAATCTCAAGTTTAGACAAATCCCTAATCTCTACCATGGAAATCCAAAATTTGATGCTGAAATCTCATGAAAAGTAATGGATAATTGAAATGAAATGGATTAAAGTCACCTACCAATGAATTGGAAAGATAAGTCTCTTGGAAAATCGCATCTATAGTGATTAGGTTCGAGAAATAGTGTAAAATGAGCTAAGTCCCAATTTTTACTTCTTTTACACAGCTGCAGATGCCGCAATTACGATGTCTGGTTCGCAAGTGTGAGCATCGCAAATACGAGAAAAGGGTCGCATATACAAACTCTACCACAGAAGTCGAGAAGTTGCAATTGCGACAAAAGGTTCGCAATTGTGGACACACCTACCTTCTCAAATGTGGACGATTCCTTCACAATTTCGAAGATCACTTAAAAGCACACTGATTCACAAATGTGACTCTGAGATCGCAAATATGACCTCTAACAATTCACAAACGCAAATGGTTCCTTGAAATTGCGATATTAACCTAACCTAGCCCATGCATGCAAATGAGAGATTTTTTTTTGCATAAACGAGACTCACAATTGTGAGCCAGACCTCGCAAATACAAGATCTGTAATAGAGCACCAGAGCTGGAAAGACACCAACTATCTTTGCACTATCCAAACTCATCTAAAACTCACTCCAAACCAAACATGCAGACAAGTGTAATAATATCATATGAATTTTTCAGCGTGATCAAATCGCCAAAATAATATCTTAGTCTACAAATCAAACCTCAAAATGAATGAAATTTCAAAGGGATTTTAAGAGCGACTAGAATCATATATATAAGCGTCTGAATCATGCCAAATTAATTCTTAATTGCACTAAATCTTGCAGACAAGTTTCAAATATTGATACAGACCTATTCCAAGTATCAACATCAAAATTCAAACCCGTTAGCTATAAAGTCAACTTTCGATCAAACTTAGAAAATTTCCAAACTTTCAAATACTAGTGTTCGGCAAAATGAATCAAATCAATCTCGGGACCTCTAATTTTAATTCGGGCATACACCCAAGTCCAATATCACGATACGGACCTACCGGAATCGTCAAAATATCGCTCTAAGGTCATTTTCATAAAATGTTGACCGTGGTAAACTAAAGTTATTTTTAAAATCAAAAATCATGTTTTATTGAAATTTTCACGTAAGAGCTTTTTAAAATTTGACACTGACCACACACCAAACCAAGAAATGTCAAACAACACTAACAGAGGTCTTGAAACATTGGACTAAGGGTTGATACTCAAAACGACCTATCGAGTTGTCACACTAACTCACACGTGCAACACAAAACATCATATACGAAGGAACATTTAGCATTTAAATCCACTACACTTATGACCACAGTTGATACCAATAATTAAGCTTGTGCATATGCATTTTCTACACTTTTCAATTTTCACATGCTAAAATATGAGTAAACAATTCATAACATCCAAACAACCTGTCCATAACGACCTTACCTCAAAGACCGACTCGTACTTACTAAGCATTCTCAACTTGTGGACTCATCCAACAAGAGAAATCCAATAACGTCACATATCTTTCATATGATCATGTGCCTCATCGAAGGACAAGAGAGTACATAGTTTGTATATTCACATATGAATTCAGATATAATTTAATGTATCACATATAAGTGCATCCCAAAGTCGTACCATAGACTTGCCTGTAATGTATATTTTTAATAATCTAAGTTTGCACAATTTAGCACCAATTAGGTCTTTTTGTATAGTGAATAACTCTCCTTAGCACTTTAATAAACTATACTTAACTTTTAAGTACACATTCTTCATGACCAACCCGAACAATGCCCTAAACCATTCACAATTTGGCTCTTTTTATTTTAAGCACATCTATACATTAACTAGTCGGGATAAAGATAAATATGAGGTGTATTTTCTATTTTTTTCTTCCTTTTTTTTCCTTCACACTCTCCATAATTTTTTATTCTTTGTGTTGAGGGTCTATCGGAGATAGTCTCTATATCTTCACAAAGATAGGGGTAAGATTTGAGTACATCGTACCTTTCCCAGACTCCACTTGTGGCATTCTTACTAGATTTGTTTTTGTTGTTTTTGTACTCTCCATAAGCTTGGTTCGGCTAATGGTCTTTCAAAACATACAAGCACCTTTTTACCTTTCTATGGTTTAACTCAGAAGCTATCCCCTACTCTCACCTTACTCTTCTAGCGACTTTAGTTCTTTCGGAGGTATCAAAAAGATCTAGTTAAGAACAAAAAGTGATTCATTTTGTAATGTATGTACCAAAGAAAAGGTTCATACGCTCAAATGAAAAATCAAAAAAATGTCCATGTCATCTCTTGGACTCGCAAGACTTAATTATTTTCCTTGGGCTAACACAAAGAACAATTTCTAGACTAACACGGGATAGCACATAATACAATCAATATCACACGACACACAATGCACATGACCAATTCAGGGCTTTTCCATTCCAACTCTCAAGTTAAGGCAAGTAAGCACACAATCAAGTCATATAAAGCAATAAAGCACTAGATGGACAAATGCGTCGAAAAATAAGAGAAGACGTCACAAATAAGCTATTCAACTTAACTACAACATTAATTTTTATCAGAAAATGTCGAGAAGGTAACTTGCATGCTAAGGCCTAACTATTCTAGCATCGAACAAATAAGAGGCACCTAGGAGCAATCAAGTCTTCTTTATTCAACTCTATAAAAAAAAAATACACGGTTCATGCTAAATTCCTTGAAAGAACTGTTGTCCAAGAAAAATTCAGGGGGATTATTATCTACTTTCGACTAACTAAAAATGAAAAAATATTTTTTCAAATTTTTTTGTTGAACCTTTATCCCTCAAGAAAGTGATCGTTAGGAAGTATCCACATTTTTTTAATATGCTTGAATTTTTGTCTTTTTCCTTTTTAATAGAATGCAACAACTAAACTCTACCACAAGTCTATACGAGTATACTACTAATTGTTACTAATTGCCAAAGCAAGATAACACCAAAATCTAGCTACAAATTGAAAACAAGAAGCTATGCTCAAGACTAATATACTACTGCAGTTCGACGAGAGTCCCCCATACCATACTTACAAGATGCAATGTCCCCAATGCACATAACGGAAAAAATAAAACAAGGGGGTGGAGAAGGAACTCCCTGGATGGCCAAAGGCCGAAACATTAGCAGCTCACAGGAAACTCAGATTTCTCTCCGGTCTGGTCCTTTGTGCTTACACTTAGTCCTAATTTAACATCGCGTCACGATCTCATCCACTTGCTCAAGTTGAACGCTCTCGCTTCCTCCTCCTCGAACTTATAAATTGAACCCCCAATTCTTTTAGCTATGCTCTAGTGGTGGACGTACAAGTCGAACAGGGTCCAACAACCAATGTCACATTTTGCATTTCTTGGCATTTCACTGAGGTATATAATTCTATTTTTTGGTATGATAAATTTAATAATGTTAGAACTTTGTTCCTTGTCCGTTGACTTCTCTAAAGCCTCGAACACCTCAATTTTTGTCATTATCCAACTGTGAAAAAATATGTAGAGTGAGGACCAATGCGCTCCAAACCCAGAATCACGTTATTTTGTCATCCTTACTTTCACCCCCACTAGAATCATCAATAATGATATTATCCATTTTCTCACTTGACTCTAATGCATTTTTCTCAATTTAGGCATATATCACCAACTATTATATGGTCGAATGGTTGAAATTCTAGTTTTAGCTCCTCAATCTGCCTTATAAGTTTTCTTGAACTTCACACAACTGGTAACTAATTTGTTGGGTGTTAGACGCATCAATTTTTGGACTCAACTTATCATCAAAGTCATGAATAAATCTATCAAATTGGTCAATCTCTTTTCTGAGCTTAAACCTTCCTTCTATTAAGTGCCTTATTTCATCAGTAATTTACTCACGTTGAGCCTCAAATAATTTCAATTGTTGAGCTTGTTCTATTAGACAAGTTTGGCTAAAAATCCCCACTTCTTTAAAAACTTGCTGTTGGTGGAACTCATTCTTTTCTTCACTTTGAGGCTCGTCTTGAATACCAACTTATCCCTCAACTTGTCGATCATCTAGTGTTTCAACCAATTATTCGACTTTGTCCTTCATTCTCTTTATTGTTGCCTTGAGATTTTCTGTTTTCGACATTTATCAGTTTGCTCCACTAATTGCCTCACCATATCCATTATATGAGCATCACAATGCACGTCTTTCATTTCGTTGCTCCTATAAAACTCACACATATTATTAGAACCATCATACTAAGATCTCATAGATGGATAAAAATAATAAGGGCAACCATTCCAATTGCCACATTGACAGCCACATAAATTACAAATATTCCACTCATATGATTGAGATTGTGCACACAACGTGTTCCCTAGAATATTTTAGCAATTTATCCACCAATGGGGTCCTCCACAATATGGACAAGGATCATCATAATAAGAATACCATCATTCGACCAATTTTTATTCCAAGCTGCTATGTTAAAATATATGTAATACTAACTAAGCTAGAAAATTAAAAACTTGAACAAAAATCAACTAAAAGCTTAACTTAGATAAATAATCATTTTTTAAGTCCTCAATGATAGCGCCAAAATTTTGTTAGTTACCCAATTACACACAAGTATACGTGGCCATGAAGTAATAAAGTGATTCAAAACTCGAATATCAAACCCATAGAGACCTAAAGTAATTATTAATTAAACTCACTTAAAATCAATTAACACTCCAAGATAATCAAGAATGATGGTTTTTCTACTAAACTACTATTACAAAATTAAAACAAGCAATTAACTAAAGTGACAAGAGTGCAAGAATTTGTGATTGGATTTCAAAAAGAGGAGATGAAGATTTCAGGATTGCAGTCGATTTATTAATTCTATTGAGTTCGTAATTACACTTATTAATCCGAATTAGCTATGGTTTTTAGTTGACCTGATAATTTATATAATAGCATATTTTCACATTACTGCCCATTTATTCACAATATATTAACCATATATTCCTATTATTGAATCTATCATGAATAAATATAATACGGTATTCAACTAAGCGAGATTGTTAGGTATATTATTGAAATAAGTTCTCTCTAATTCTACAGTAATCTAAACATGACTTTCTCAAAGATATTAAAGATAGTAGGATAAATTGGTGGCCACACAATTCACAAATTGAACTAGAATTAGAAAAATAACCAATGATGATAACCAGAATTAATAAAAATGTAATTAATACACCTTAATATACATGACAACCACAACTCTAAAAAATTGAGTGCTTATCCACTCATAATTATAGCAACAATCATCCGAGTGCTTTGCATGAATACATTACAAAGAAAAGAGGAAAAATGAAGAACTCGATGATTTTTGCCTTCAAATTTTCTCCTCACGCGAATCGCGCCTCCAAATAATGTGGAGCTCATCAAAAGTTGGTTTAGAAACACTTTTTTACTTGTTAGGTGCGTGTAGGACCGAAATAAACCTTCTCCAAGCTGAAATAGGAGAGTTTTCGCAGTTGGGCGCCATAGCTGGCGCGGGGAGCCAAGTCGGACGATGAAGATTTTGGGCCACTGCCTTTGCCGTTTTGAGGGGCGCCAAGCGCTAACCCAGACGCCTAATTTTCTGCAATTTTGTGCTCAGCTGCCTTTGGCGTTTTAGTTGGCGTTGTGCACCCTTTCTGGACGCCAAACACATACTCCCTCAAAATTCTTCCGTTATGGCTTCAAATCACGCGCATCCTTTCCAAATCACTTCCGATTATTCCTATACATAAAACCACATAATTAAGCTCGTGCCTTCATTATTCACATTAAAGTTAACAAGATTGAGGCATAAATCAAGGCAAATTATATGCGAAAATATGGATTTTTAGGCAAACGTCAGCTATCAATTACTCCTTCCTTCTTAGTCTTAAGGTACTTGACTGGTCATTGAGTTTAAGAATAAATGAAAGATTTGATCTAAAACTTGTGGTTTAAAATATGCCATAGACATTATTTCTACGACGGTAAATCATTTAAGTAAGGATAGAATTTCAAGTTTAACATTAAATTATTTCTAATATAGAAATATGCTCTTTTTTGGCACAGTCTAAAAGGACAAGGTATCTCATAAAATGGGACAAAGGGATTACTATATGTGATCATTGGGCTCTAACTTTATTTTCATGTTAAAATGATCAGGCTGGTTTAGATGCTTCATAGCTGATTATGGAGTTCCATTAATGGTTCTTGTGTGGTCAGCTCTCTCATTTATGGTCCCTGGCAAACTTCCATCTGGAGTTCCTAGAAGGCTCTATAGTCCCCTTCCTTGGGAATCTGCTTCAATATATCACTGGACTGTAATTAAGGTGGAGTAAAATTTGTGAAAGGTTCCATCTTGACCAATTGGTTATAATTAATTATATGAGAAATAATGGGATTAATTTAACACTAGCAAATTAACTGCAGGATATGGGGAAGGTTCCTCCAGCATACATATTTGCTGCCCTGATACCAGCCTTGATGATAGCTGGACTCTATTTCTTCGATCACAGTGTTGCTTCTCAGATGGCACAACAAAAGGAGTTTAACCTAAAGAATCCTTCTTCTTATCATTATGATATCCTACTCTTGGGATTTATGGTATCCTCTATCATCTGTCATTATTTGTTGCTGTTCCAATAATCAAGACCAATAATATTGACTTCTCCTTAGACTTTGCTATGTGGTTTGATTGGATTGCCTCCTTCAAATGGTGTCTTGCCACAGTCCCCTATGCATACTAAAAGCTTGGCTGTTCTTAAGAAACAGGTAAAACACAACCAAATTAATTTATGAAAAGTTGTTATATATGCTACCTGAGTTGCACGGACTTTTCGATTTTGGTGCCGTCCCCGTCCCGTCGGGAGCGGGAGCGGGATACATCCCAGATACGGTCAACTGACTTCGGACACGTTGATCGGAGTCCATCGACAATTTGGGAGAAAAATTGAGATTTTGATTTCTCAAAATTAAAAATAAAACATATTTAGGAGAATGAAAGAATATGTCCATCTTGGAGAATGAAAGATTTAATTCTACAATATTCATGAAAAACAGTTTTTCACAGAATATCTCTCAAAATTTATAATATTTTATAGCTCTATTTTTATTAGCCATATCTGCACCCGTATCCATATCCGGATCCGCATCCCCGAATATTAAAATTTAGATTTTGTCGAATCCGCATCCCCGAATCTTAAAATTTAGATTTTGCCGAATCCTACTCGGATCCATCCCCGGATCGGATACCCGCACCCGAGTCCGAGCAACTTAGTATGCTACTGATTTAGTTTGTTGCCTCTAGCGCTGCCAATTTGAAAATTAACACTTTGTGTAATTAACGTTAACCAGCTGATTCGGAAGAAGATGGTTGAAAGTGCAAAAGAAAGTATCAGACGAAAAGCTAGCAACTCCGAAATTTATGGCAACATGCAAACTGTGTTCATAGAAATAGACAGCTCTCCTGTTGTAAGTCGATTTATCCAATTCTTGAACGTTGATTCATTTTTCAACTACTACGTACTGAGACTCTTGACACATCATGTGCTTGCATGCTCTATATTGAGAATCAATCTTTTTTTTCTTTTTCTTTTTTTCCAAACGCAGACTGCTGTAGTTAAAGAGCTGGAACACTTGAAGGAGGCCGTAATGAAACATGAAGTAAATGAATATGAAAATGGTGAAAAGTTAAATGGAAAATTTGATCCAGAGAAGCATATTGATGCTTACTTGCCCGTTCGAGTGAATGAACAGAGAGTGAGCAACCTATTGCAGTCACTACTAGTGGCAGCATCCGTAGGTGCAATGCCAGTAATAAAAAAGATACCAACATCAGTTCTTTGGGGATATTTTGCATACATGGCTATTGACAGCCTGCCAGGAAATCAACTATGGGAAAGAATCTTGCTTCTCTTCATCACCCCTGGCAGGAGATTTAAGTAAGTTCATTCATTTTGTGGTACATGATATACAGAAGTAATTACTCCCTCTAGTCATTTATACGTAATACTCCCTCTGTTTCAATTTATGTGAACCTGTTTGGTTGGGCACGGAGTTTAAGAAAAAGTGAAGACTTTTGGAATTTGTGGTCTTAAACAAGTCAGAAAGGGGTCCACAGTATTTGTGTGGTTATAAAAGCTTCTCATTAAGGGTAGAATTGGAATTTTAAGCTAAATTGTTTCCAAATTTAGAAAGAGGTCATTCTTTTTGGAACGGGCCAAAAAGGAAATAGGTTCACATAAACTGGAACGGAAGGAGTACTATTTCCATTTTTGTGTGTTCCAACAAGAATAACATCGTTTTTATATTTGAAAAATAATTTAATTTTATACTTTTTATTTTACCTTTAATGACATGTTTTTATGTCATGTTTAAGATCGCAAGTTCCAAAAATATTATTTTCTTTTTTAAAACTCCGTGTCTAGTCAAATATAAGTGTTGTTCTTTTTACCTAGCATTTAGGGAAAGAAGGGTATATGTGATTTCTCGAGACATACCATGATGGCTGCAGGGTCCTAGAAGGGATGCATGCATCTTTTGTGGAGGCAGTACCATTCAAATACATCGCAATCTTCACTGTGTTCCAATTTGTGTTCTTACTTGTTTGCTTTGGAGTCACATGGATTCCCATAGCTGGAATTCTCTTCCCTTTGCCATTCTTTATTCTCATAAGCATAAGGCAGCATTTGCTTCCCAAGTTGTTCCACCCTCGTCATTTACAAGAGCTTGATGCAGCTGAGTATGGGGAAATTGCTGGTTCTCCACAACGAGCACTTAGCTTTTCTTTCAGTGTATGTCATGTCTCCTAGCCTAATTCATTTTAGATTTTCTTCATAGTCTTAAAAACAAATCTATATATATGCTGTCAAATTTATTAGGAAACGGAGGCAACTCTTCCAAGAATTGAAGAAGCTGAAATTGAAATTTCGGATGCTGAGATTTTAGATGAACTTACGACCAGTAGAGGAGAGTTGAAAGTCAGGACAGCCAGCTCCAGTGAGGCCGATAAGCGCCCACAGGTACCTTGAGATCTATGAATATCGTACTCCATCTGTTTCAGTTTATGTAATAGTCTTTAAAAAATAACTTCTTTCTATATAAAGAGCCATTATTGGCATGCAGTTATAGTTATAGAAATCTCATGGCACGTTCAAGATCGCAAGTTTAACAATAATTCCTTTTTTCCTTTCTTAATGATTATGCTCAGTCAATCATCGAGAGAAATTTGAAACGGATGGAATAGCTCCCAAGTTGCTCGAAAAGGTTTAATTGACAGAGATTAATTATACTTTTGCAGGTTCACCCCAACTGCTGACACAGAATCTTGAGGGACAAGGTATATATAGTGATGAATACAGGCGTATAATGTTTGTATAAACTATATATATATATGAATGAACCAATGGAAGTTAAGAGCAAAATAGATATCAAGATTTTTATGCATGGTTCTAAATTCTAGTGAAATTTTAAATATATTAGGTTGGTGTCACTGCAGATATGTGTCCATAGCTGTAAAGTGTATAATGCTATACAAATTCTAGGTCTAGCATGACAGTGAACTGTACTGAAGTATATTCTAAAAGACAGTATCTAGTTGAATAATCTCCTATGATTATGAGTCACTGTTGTTAAATACTCCTATTAGTTTTGATAGACATTCTTCATTATTTCAGAGCATTATATAAGGAAATAGTCGAGGTCCAATGTATCCCAATATTTACATAATCAAGTTACTTTTATGATAAATATTAATTTGTAACATGACAAAATTGATAACTAACTTGATATCACAAGTTGTAATTTACTAATAGCATAAATGTTTACCTTGAAAATGGGTTTTACAATTATATTTAATTTTGTGGTTCTAAAAATATGTGATTTATTTTAATACCAGTTGTTTAGGCAATAGATGCTAAGTGAGAAGTAAGAAAATGAGGTAAGAGAGAAGGATGATGAGATTGTGCAAGCCGAGCAATTGAGGGACGGGGTCTCGAGCTTGGTCCAAATAGGCCTCGAGGTCGAGCTTGAGAGCTTGACAGGGGGCGGTCGAAGATGGTACAACAGTATTGAAGGCCTCGAAGATGGCCTCTTTAACGAGTAATAAATGAAGAACAATTAATGGACACAATAAATGAAAGACAATAAATCAATGGAACAATTGTAGAGAATGTTTGAGTTAAAGAGCAGAGAATTTTCCTGTTCTTGTATTGAATATCATGTACCTTACAAAATGACAAGGGTCCCTTTTATATAAGAGGGGGAAACCCAACATAGTACATGTGCAATTAATACAAAGATAGACGGCTAGTACAGCCATTTAATGCCACGGTACGAGCTTGTACTATTTTGCGTACTTAGTCAGCTTTAATCACGTGCCTTTGGGGAATTTTTCGCTTTTCCATGATGGTCTTCGATTTACACTGCCTCGAGGCCGAGCGTGGAGAGTCCTCGACATGCCTCCTCGATGCAAAAACTCGAACTGCTTCGATCCTTCTGAAGACGGGCTATGAAGCATCGTAATATCATAAAATCGGGCTCACCGATTTTAGCCGTATACAGATAGTCCCTGCGTTTCCTAGAATGAAGTGATAAGAAACTGTCTTGAATTCTTGCCTCTTCGATATCCCTATTATGACGTCAGCCTCATCAGAACATTGAATAATGTGATATAAAGGCTGCGCAGAGGTCTCTGTCAGCACGATTCTCGAGAAGCCCACGAACCGCTTATTGGTTCGACCCTTCCGCTTCAAACATGCCCCAAGGGATTCTATAAATACTTCAATCATTTGCCTTTTCACAATTTTACAACTTCTTCAAGTCTTCAAAGTTTTCCTAACTGCTTCCTACCCCCATCCTCTTTCTGTGCTTGTTTCTTCATCTTCTTTCTTCAAAACTCAATTACAATTATGGCAAAAACTTCAAAAACGGTACCTCAAAAAGAGGGAGCCGCTTCTTCATCACGCCCATCTAACGGCAAGTCAAAACCTCCTCCAAGCATCGAGCAATGCATCCCTGGTCCTTTCAACCGTCTCCGATTTTACCATTGAAAAATCCCTTTCTACACCGGGTCAATGCGAGCCCATGTATCGGTATATGAGTGTAGTGGCCGATATAGAGAGGGTAAGACTAGACTGTCGTTGGGGGGAGGCGGCCCAAGTAGAAATCCCCACAGTTGAAGAAAGCATGGTCACACATAAGGCTGGCTTTCTCAGCGTATATACATACCCTTTTACATTAGGCCCTGTCGATTCTTCCTCTCTACCGATTGACCTGGTGATTCTCGACTTTTGTTGTCAATACCGAGTGACACTTGGTCAGATTTATCCTTCTTTCTGGAGGATTGTATATATGATTCGACACATTTCCAACATGGTCGAGGGAATGACTTTCACCCTCGACCACTTGATCAGATTGTACAGCCCTCGTCTCTTTCGAGAGGGCCTAATTAAGCTGAACCGTAGATCTGCCAAGGCGTTATTTGCCTACATCGACGAGGATAAAGAACGGGGATGGATGAGCCGATTTGTTAGAATCAGAACCTCGGACATCATCCCTGCCGATAGAATGACGTTCCCTGAAGAATAGAATATGAAACGTAAGTATCCCCATATGAAGTATGTTTTATCACCTCTTTCTCTCCTGATTGATTTATTTTAATTGTGCAGCCAACGTTTGGTTTTCCAGCACGGTCCAGAACCTTCCGGGGCGGGTTAAACTTTTGGATTCCGCTTTCCCATATAACAAATGCGCCTGGCGCGATTTGGCTAAAACACGGTGGCGAACGCGGACCTTGACACGCGAACGTGAAGTGCCAGCACAGTCCACTATGCGAACACGGAGCATTACCTGTGATCACAAAGAACAACATACCCTTAGCTCCAGATCACCCTTCGCAATCGCGACGCACCATCCGCGATATCGATGCACACCAAAAATACCAGAAACCAGCAACTGCAAATGAAAGGGAAATAGTGGCAAACCATCTCGAAGCACACCCAAGGCCCTCAAAGACCCTGTCCAGTCATACCAACAACTTCCCATACCTTAACCAAACTTATCCAAAGGCTCGAAACACCACGAATAACATCAAAATCAATAATCGACGATTAAAATCCTTCTTTTAACTTTCAACTTCGTTGAACGCATCCAAATCACACTTAGATATTCCGTATCACAATAAAACTTCACACACAAGTTCCAATCAACTAAATGAACCTATCAAAGGTCCCAGAACACCACCTGGAGTCTGATAACATCAAAATCAAACTTAGCAAATTCAAAACCTTCAATATGTGCAAACTTACGATAATAAGTGTTGAATCGCTCATGCACCATTTGATACTCAACTCGAACATACGCCCAAGTTCGAAATCACCTTATGAACTAATAGGATCCGTCAAATTTTGATCTGATGTCATTTACTCAAAAGTCAAACCTTTGTCATCTCTTCCAACTTAAGGCTTCCGAATTGAGAATTTATTCTTCCAAATCAACTCTAAACTTCTCGAAAATCAAAATCGACTACATGTGCAAGTATTAATACATGAAGTGAAGCTACTCAAGGTCACAAACATGGACGTATCTAGGTCTTAGGATATGGGTTCACGTGAATCCATACTCCTCTTCATAAACCAGGCATAACAATGTTATATTTCTTCAAAATTACTTAAATATATGTGCGTGCACACATGCTCAAAGATTTTTGTGGTGCAATAATTGTTGGGTGCACCTCTATGAATGAAATTGGCAGTTCAATTCCCACTTCGGACTGTCTTGTTTTCGACACGGAGTATACATATATACATGAAAAATTACTATAATTTCAAAAAGAATATAATTTTGAACCTATAATTTCAAAAGTATAGTGAGTTCATGATAAAAGACTAAAGTTAAACATGTCAAATATAAATTCTAGATCAACCTTTTCACAGTAGTGCACCGATCCATTTCAAATATTGGATCTGCCTCTCATCTCAAATCACCGAACGATATGTTAGAGCTCAAAACAACGGGGTGAGATTGTTACACATCACGACTTGATGGGATTTTGGTCCGTGACAAGTTTGAGGGAGGGTGTTGACGTAAATCAGTAAGTTTCAAGAAGGAAAAAGGGTTGAACAAATTTAGCTCCAGCTCCGATGAGCTGAAAGAAAAAGAAGATCGAAAGAGATGAGAAGGTTTGATGTTTTTGGGACTTTGAACATTACGAGGTTAGTGAGAGTATATATTTGCATGAGGAGCGTATACCTTTTTTATTTGTGTGATGACCCAAAAGGTCATCCCGTATTTTCCCAGCTAATTCTATGTTTTCAGGTTGTGAAAACCTTCTTCTATCTCACCTCGATTTGCATGTACAGCTCGGGCGTGTAGCCGAGAAGCCTTTATGTAAAAAACTGATAAAAATAATAATTTTGTATTAGAAATTTGAATAAAATTGACTTCGGTCAACGTTTTTGGTAAACGGATTCGGACCCCTGATCTGACGGCCCCGGAGGGTCCGTAGGAAAATATGGGACTTGGGCGTATGCCCGAAATCAAATTCCGAGGTCCCAAGTACGAGAAATGAATTTTTAAAAAAAATTGTTTTCTGAAAAATATAAAGGTTTTTGAAAATAAAATTTGATGTGAAACCTGTGGTACCGGGCTCGTATCTTTGTTCCGGAGCCTGGTACAGGTTCGATATGATTTATATGTGTTATCTGTGAAGTTTGGTAATAAACATACTTGATTTGACGTGATTCGGGTCAAAAATGCAAAATTTGATGTTTAAAGAAGTTTTGAGAAATTTTATTGATTTTGAGGTTTAATTCGATGTTTATGATGTTATTTTGGTGTTTTGATTACTCGAATAAGTCCGTAGAATATTTTTGAGGTTGGGTGTATATTTGGTTTTGAGCCCCGAGGTCTCGAGTGTGTTTCAGATGGGTTTCGGGTCCATTTTCCCTATTTTGAATTGTTGAACCTGCATTCTGGTTTCCTTCTATACGATCGCATAGGAGTAGTCGTGATCGCATAGTGTCTCATTGAGAAGCCCAGACTTTCCTTTAATGCGTTCGCGCATAATCTACCGTGATCGCAGAGGTATACTTTCTTCTTCTCACGATCGCATCTACAACATCGCGATCCCATAGTGTTCCAGCAAGGCACCCGATTATCTCTCCTACGCGATTGCATTCCACGCTTCGCGATCGCGTAGTGTGGCAATTTGGGCAGCAGGTAACTTCTCATACGCGATCGCACACGTGCCTTCGCGATCGCATATAGTGTTTTTGCCAGTGGCAATTGTTCCTCTTCACGATCGCATTACTTCCCCCGCGATCGCAGTACTTTAAGCCTGGGCAGCCTTTCTTTTCTTCTCCGCGATCGCAATCAATGTTCCACGATCGCGATTCATTAAACATCTGGGCAGAATATAAGTTTTCCAAAATCGGGGTTTCACCATTTTATACATATTTTGATTTCTAGAACTTGGTTTTGGGCGATTCCTTGAGGGTTTTTCACACAAATCGAATGAGTAAGTGTTCTTCCACTATAATTAATTATATTTCATGAATTAGTTCTTGTTTTCATCATTTAATTTTTGTTTTGGGTTGAGGGGATTGTGGGTTTTGAAAGAAAATTTCTAAAATGAAAAATCATGATTTGAAAGACCAAATGTTATCGGAATTGGATAAATTTAGTATGGGTGAACTCGTATCGGAATGGGTAACCGAAATTTATAAAAAATTTCGGGTTCCGAGGTGCGGGCCCGGGGGTCAACTTTTGGGTCGATTTTTATAATTTTATAAATATTGAAACTTTATTATTCGGAATATTTCCTTATACGTTTTATGTGTATTTTGAAGTTGTTTTAGTTGATTGTAAGTCGTCCGGAGGTCTTTCCGCCCGAGCAGTCTATTTTTCAGTACCGGGTTGTCGTCTTTGAGGTAAGTATGTTGCCTAACCTTGTGAGGGGGAACTACCCCTTAGGATTGAGTCTTCCTTGTTGATTGTAGTCCGAGTATACGAGGTGACGAGTTTGTACTCGTACTTATTTACAATTAGATTGCCCTTTTAGGATTTGTAGATTCTTTTATTACATGTGTATGATTTTTAATTGTTACACTTGAATCATTGGTTGTTAATTTCATTCCTTCTTGTTTAAATTAGAATTACTTGTTTTTGGATTCTTCGTTGGCTATTTGACTTTACTTGACTTAACTGAATATTCTACTTCTCTTATCATCATGCTATATTTTCTTCCTAGCTTGTCTAATTGATTATAATTAGTGTCATCTCGCCTTATAGTTGACTAGCCGTAGTTGGAACATTTATTCGTTGGAGTCAAGCATGCCCGTGAGTCTTACATTGTGATTTATATGACTATTCCCTTAAGTGCCACTTAGGTCTAATTGTTAGACATTTATGTTATTGGTATTTCCTTGATGTTGCCTATTATTGGGTCTTTTGTTTTAAGCCGAGTGTTATTCCATGAAGTACACTGTTTAGGTGAGATTGGTTATAGTTGTTTCCCTTGCCGAGATGTTATGGTTATTGTTGTCTATGCTGTTAATGATATGGTTTGTATTGTTGACTCCCTTTCCGGGATATGATGGTTCCTATTACTGTTTATGCTGTGAATGATATCGTTTGTACTATTGACTTCCTTGCCGGGATGTTGTGGTTTCTATTACTGGTTATGATGTTAATGATATTGTTGACTCCCTTGCCGGGATGTGGTGATTTATGGGTCATATTGTTGGTTTTTCCTTGCCAAATTGTTGTTCTTGATATTATTTGGGTGAGAAAGAGTGTAAAGCACGAAGGATAATGTCGTGTCATGTTCGTGATATTTAGCACGAGGGAACATTCCGTGCCATGTTTATGATATTTAGCACGAGGGAACATTCCGTGCCATGTTATGTTATGTTAGCACGAAGGGACATTCCGTGCCGTATTTATGCATTATTATTTCCGTGACGGACTGAGTCCCGATAGATAAATCTTGAGGAGACTTTTATCAAGGGACTTTACTGAAAGGTATTATTGGAAAAAATAATGGTTTTGAAATGATTATATTTGAATGACTTTTATATCGAAGGTATATTTGAAAAGCACTAGTTTTGCCTTGGAAGTCATTTATTGGGAAAACCTCTTCGGAAAGCTTCGTAGTTTGAAAGAAACTATGTTTTACGTAATTCTCTCTATTAATTATACTTATATCTACTTTAGGAGAAAATAGGTTTTCAAAGTAAACTCTTCCATACTAAAATGATTTTATTTGCAAAAGTTTTTCATATGAACTGCTGTTTAAAAATTTCTACCAGTTATGAATTTTAATGGCTAAGGCCCATTGTGAACAAACCGACGTGGAGTTGAGTTATCGGTGTCCTCTATTATATTGTGTTTCCTTTCGATTCGGCTTATTTTGCTGTCCATCATTATGTGTATTTTTGTGTTGTTTCATGATTGATTTCTGTAATTTCCTTCCGCTTTATATTGTCATTGTGGTGGATTATCCTGAGAAGTCTTAGATAGATGTAATGTTCGGTCATTTCTATATTCATGTTATTTATTTTGTAGACCAGTGGTGTCTGGACTAGTCCTCGTCACTACTCCACCGAGGTTAGTCTGGATACTTACTGGACACCACTGTGGTGTGCTCATACTACAATTCTGCACATTTTTGTGTGCAGATCCAGGTATATATTGTAGTAGCTGTGTGGATGATTGCCGAGGAGACTCAAGGTAACCTGCTGCTGCGTTCGCAGGCGTCGGAGTCACCTTCTTTGTATTTATTATTCATACACTGTTGTATCTACTTCCAAACAGTTGTACTTAGAAGTTGTAGAAGATTCGTAGAGCTTATGACTTGTACTACCGGTTTTGGAAAAATTTGTACATTCTGTTGAGATTTTATATCGAGACTGCTAGCCTTCTTTTATTATTGATATTATTCAGTAACTGTTAGGCTTACCTAGTCCCTATGAGTAGGTGTCATCACGATATCCAACGGAGGAAAATTTGGATCGTGACAAGCTTGCAGCTGGAGACTCTAAAGTTTACGCAGGTCATGCGTATTTAGGTAGAAGATTATTTATTTGCATATAATTTACTTCTGTATTTCTTATTTTGTAAAAACTAGCTTTGTTACAAGGAAGCAAATGTATAGATTGGGGAGGTAGTTATTTTACGTTCTTGATATATTTCTCATTGTACAGATACAAATATACAATTATACACAGAGAAATATAAAGGAATTTTTCTCTCCAATTTCTATTCTTTCATTCATGGCAGTGTGTCCAAAATATTACTTCTGGGAAAATTGGATTTGTTCCAATATATTTAACGTGTTAGGAAAATAAGAGGTCATCTATTGTTGTTTTTCCAATTTATTGTTACTTCTCTAAGTAATGAATTGCTAAGTAAGTGAGACATTTAAGAAAGAGATAAAGTATAATATAGAGAAAAGTTTCTATACTTAAGGTTGTTAAATATTTTTTCAAGGGGAGTGCAAAGGTGGAGCCACGATTTAAACCAAGGGCGGCTTAACAATGTTAATGGCCTAAAGCAAAATTTTGTCAAGAGGCCATAAGATTCTTGTTCTTTTATTGAGAAAAATTCATATTGAGATGAAAATTTGTTAACATAATTTTAATCAATTTCTTCTAATATTTTCTTCTTTCAATTTGACAATATAACTAATCAATCACATGGCTAAAAAGTTTTCTTTTCATTTTTATGAAAATCTTGTTTCTTAACCTTAAAATATTAAGTAAATTTTGAAAAAAACTAACTATAGAACCTATTATTAATTTTAAAAAAAGGGCCCCAAATTTTAGGGACCTAAAGCCATTGCGTAAGTGGCTTTGGCCTTCAGCCGGCACTAATTTGAACCTTATAGGTTCGTAATTGTAATTCTTTTAATTATTATGTTCTAAATTAATAAGTTGTACGTATTTAATAAATTTACTAAGACAAATACATGTTAGAATAAAAGTTATTGGGTTCGATCGAACCCGCATCCCACACCCTACCTCCGCCCTTGGAGTGTGAAAAAATTTAAAAATCTATCATATAGACTGAAGCTTTGCTAAAGTGTGAAATTGCTTTAACAAACATCTCGACGTACACATGTTTGTCCAGTCTTCACGTTAAGCACATCTTTTGAAATTAAGGAGAGAAGTCCTTAGGTGGGTTGACGAAACATTGCATTAAAGATAATCATGAATAGGTTTAGGGAAAGGGATATAATACAAGTGTAGTTAACTGTACATTATTCTAGCTTGCTGGACTTAAGCAAGAATTTTGCTTTCTGCATTTTGGTGTAGCTAAAGTATTGTCACTCGTCACTTTTAGCTGCATAAGATATTTTGCTGAGGTCCCCGCCTCCAAAATTTAGATAAATTTGTTATAAAATAATAATAAAAGTATTGTTATAAAACAATAAAAGTTGAGCGACAGAATTTTTATTGATTTGGGATGATTTACAATGGAATAGAATCCCTCTATTTATAGGGAAAAAGTGAGTTAGTCACCAAGTAACAAATTCTAAATTCTCTCTAAAATACAGACATTCACATTAAATATAATTCTAGTTATAACACTCCCCCTTGAATGTCTATTCAACAGATAATGTGTTTCATTAAAAACTTAACTAAACAAAACTCAGTGGGAAAAAATTCTAGAGAAGGAAAAAGAGTATACATATCTAACAATATGCCTTTTGGTTGCCTCGTTAAAAACCTTTGCAAGGAAAATCCGGTAGGACAAAACTACACGTATTAACTTCCACTACAAGAAAATCACATATTACATGGGGATTTTTTAAAGTTTATTACATTAAACCACAAGACAACCTTACGACTAGAAAAGCCCATTACCAGTGCATGCGCTCCCACAAACTCAGCTTATAAAGTGGAAAAATCTATAACTATTGAATGATGTGGGACAAGAATCCACTAGCCACTTCCCACTATTGTAGTACTCTCTTCTTCTTCTTCTTCTTCTTTTTATTATTATTATTATTAATAATAATACTACTAAAGGTAAAAGGATTCATTAATTAAGGATTCATAAATCAAATGAAACATTCTTTTCCAAGTAATAGCAAATTACGTAATATTACTTTGAATTTTAATATATTCTTAATTATTTTTTTCAAGCTTTTATTAAATTTTTTAATAACATATTAATCTCTTTTTTATATAAAAAATTAGTTAACATGACTTAAACACATTGGACATGATAATTAGTAAAAATTATTTTGCTAATCCTGATAAAGTATGCAGGATTAACTTATTTTAATAATGTTAGGATTTATCAAAGTGATGATATTAGAAAGTAGAATCATAAGATCACGCGATATTAAGTTTCAATATTGACAATCTCAAACTATATTATTTTGTACATACTATAATTAAATTTTCTCTTATTAAATAGATGTGAAAAATAAAACACAATAAGATAGAAAGTTAATAAAAATTAGTTCATTTAAATAAATGTAACATAATTTTCCTATGCTTGGAAATTAAACTTAAATAGTTTTCAATCATTTAGTTAAATTCAATATATTTTCTGATGATATTAGCTGAATATGTCAAACATAATGGTATCTTAGCTTTATTATGTCCTTTATATCAACCATATTAAATTTTAATTCTTAAAATAACTATTTGTGTGATAATTACTTTGTTATTGAAATTGTTGAAAAAATTAATAACCGACTATGTTATGTTTAATGACTTATAATATTCAATCCACAAATATATACATCTATATAGGTTCAACATTTTTACATTTACCAATAAAACATAATAGATAAAATTAATTCCTATGGATATTTTTTACATAACAAGTTTTTGTAACTTTGAAAAACATATTATTTTTAAGTTAAAAAAAAACATCTTAAAAAATTTTAAATAATATTTTGAAAAGTATTTAACGAATTTCAAACTTAAATATGTTGTTATAAATCTTTAGATAAATTCTCAAGTATTATATATCCAACTAAAATAACAACAATAAAAATTCTATCTACATCCTAAGAAATAATCCTCAATCAAAATCGGATCATGAATTACTCAAGAAAATTCTCAAAAAAAACAATTCCCGCCTAAAATCACACAAACAATCTCTAGTTAATTTTTTAGGAAATAAAATTTCTAGGTAAATCCCAAGCTATATTATCAAGAATAATTTCTATCAAAAAATACTACAATAAAATTCCCATGTAACTTCCCGAAATAAGTAAATCCCCCCAAAACAATTCTAACTAAATTCACATCGACATAATCTCTCTGTAGTTTCCTAGGTAAGAAAATCCCTAGGTAAATCCTCAAGAAAATATCTCTAACTAAATCTACAGCAACAACATCCCTAGTTAATTCCATAGCTAAAAGAATCCCCAAGTAAATTCCCAAGAATATATCTCCAGCTAAAATTCGCAGCAACAATATCTCTAGGTAATTCACCGAATAGCAAATCCCCAAAAAAATATTCGCAACTAAATTTGCATGTAAAGTCACCTAGGGATTTTCCTGTCGATTAACATAGGATTTTTTCCCATTTTCTTTATATGTTTACTTGTGAAGTTTCTTACGGAAATGTACTTGCCGATTAGTTTCCCCAGGTAATTTCCTAGGAAATATTTTGGCACATAATGGCGCCAAAGTTACCTACAGATTATCCTAGGAAATTATTTTTCGTAGATAAAATATTTTAAATTTAGGAATTTTAATATTCCCCATGAAAATTCGCAGGTATTATCTGCGAATAAAATCACCAGGTAAAATCCCCATGCAATTAGCATTTTTTTTGTAGTGTCCCCCTGAAGAGAGCATCAATTAACATCCTTGAGCCTCCACATCACAATCGTGTACACTAGCTTCTTCTAGGTTGACATCGATAGAGATTTGGTGAACGAATCAGCCATATTATCACTTGAATGAATATGTTGCACCTTGAAATTATCACTCTTGTATTTTTGTAATGTCTTTATATAATATCGTGGAATAGTCTTTTCAATATTTCCATAGAGGTATTCTCCCTATCACATTATCATTCTTATAGTTATAGCAAGATACACATGTGCACAAATCGCACTTAGGATGTGATACTTCAGGACCAAGAATTGTAAATACTTTAAGTGATTTAAATCCTTCAGGGATTGTCATATAAGTTAAGTCATAAAAGCCATATGAATGGAATTTAGATTTATATCAAGTTTTCATGTCATGCTAGACATATAAAATACATAAAAGTGATTGTACACACCATTGACTTTATACTTTCGAGTGTTTGAACTATGTGTCCAAAACTACTTGTCTTTCATATGAAACCAATTCTACTTGAATTTTTTCCCCAGACTTAAGATCGTCATATATATATTTAGCATTATCATAGATGTAATCGACGAACACATTATATCGGTTCCAACCACTTTTTTTTCCTTAAAGACATAATATAGAGATCTCTTCATTCATATTTTCAGGTACCTGAACCTCTCCTGAAATTTTATGAAGTGTTATGTCATGTGATCTTCTAGATCACTTGCCTCCTTATTATGATCATTTTGATCAGTTGCTCATCTTCTTTATCAATAATTTTATATGAAACCGATTTGTCTATACGCCTTAAGCATACCATAGAATTTGTCCTTCTAGGACTTATTCTAATAGGAGTATTTCCAGTGAGAATATAATTACTTTCTTCGGGTCATCAAACGTGTCTGTCATGCTTTGCAATATAGTGCAGATGAGTTATCTTTTTATGAACTTCAAATTCATATTATTTCATTGGAGGATGTAGATATACATATGATAATTCATTCCACATAACTTTTCTCAATTGTTTATCCTCTGTTCCCCTCATGTTAGAAAAACTAACTTGCTTCCTCAACTTTGGAAATCTACATTTGTGTGTTATTGTGTTAATCAGAATATACACTGCATATCAATAATAATAAGACAGAATTCTTTGATTCCTGACCCTTAACCACTTATGAGGGGAGAATGTAATATACTTTCGTATATAACGTCTATCAAACTGATATAGATAACTTTGTTCTCATAAGCAATAGTTTAGCTATTAAGTGGAGACACCCAATAAATAATTTTTCTAAATCAATTGTGATGTAAAAAACCTTATCAAGATAAACTTTCTTGAATATAAAATCTAAAAATTATGCTATAGATTAAATTATTGAGCAAGTTACCTCGCAAATACCAGGTTGCAGGTTAATAATAATCGCACATTAACCATCTCATAGATGCATCTTATGTGGTATACATGGCAGGTGAATGACCTCATATTCACCTTTGATGTTTCCAACATTCATGGGATTCAAACACATTTATATTTGGTCTATTAATTAATGAGAACAAGTAACACAAGAGAATTCGTAAAGAACTTTCTAGTTCTTTAATATTTACCCATGTGAATTCTCTGTTATTTTTTCACATCATACTTAAGTTAACATTGTTACACCAATTATGCCAACTGAATAAATTATCAATATTGATAAACTTCGGGTTTACACCATGACGTGTGCAATTATCAATAAACTCAAAGTTTATTATGATATGAGTTTTTATATCAATAAACTTTTACTTTATTATGTCATTCTTTTATTTGTGTAGTGCAAACTGGAGAATAAAGTGAGTAACTTTTCACATATGTATTATAGCCACTACAAGTTGTAATAATAAAATATATTAAATCTTTTCTTTATTTATAGTCTTAATATAACCAACCGCTTTTGCGAATACTTTATAAACTCAGTAAGTTTTTTCTGAGACTTACTACAACACGATGCCTTATTTATAACAATTTTATTCCTCCAAAATAGTAATAATTGGCTCTTCCAGAGCTATCAATTAATTTTGTACTATCTCATATTCATCAACAGCCATATGATGGATATCTCTTTCAAGGAGAAAGTTATACCACTCTGGTCATAGTCGAAATCATTATAGGTAAGATATGTTACTTTCATTACTTTTGCCCTATAATAATCACACTGCCATAATATTTTGGAATTGTCACAACCCAAAATTCTACTAGTCGTGATGGCACCTAACCCGCTAGGTAAACCAATTTACAACAATCAAATTCAATGAGATTTACTAAGAAAAAAAAATGATGAAATAACTTAACCTTTATACACTTCCCAAGGACTGGTAGTATAAATCATGAACTTCTAAGATTTAGAGTTTACAAAGCTAATATGATACAAATACATTATCTGTTCGAAATATACATAAACATATTTTTATAAGTCTAAGACTATCATGAACAAGAGGCAGCTACAACCGGAACGCAAGTACATCTTTAATGCCAACTTCCGCCATAAACAGCGACATCAGCTCCAAAATCTACACGCAAAGTGCATAAGTATAGTATGAGTACAACTGACCCCATGTACTCAATAAGTAACAAACCTAACCTTAGATTGAAAGCAATGAAGAGCTTGGAAAATGGTAAGAATCCAACACCAACAACCAAGAATAAATCATAATAATATAAGCAAATCAGTACAAGTAATAACCCAAGATATGATGCTCAGCTCATTCACAGTCACGAAAATAGGCATGCTTTTTAGGTATAACAATAAAAACCTAAATCTTTCACCGAAATCACCAAAATATGATTAAGTTTGTAAAACTGTGATTTTTCTCAAAACATTCAACTAGTAAATGTTTCATTATCAGATAGCATGAGGAAAGTACATCTCTATGCCTACATGTCAATGTGTATGAGAAGTCTTGAATGACGTAATACTGTACATAATGAGGAAAATGTATCTTTATGCCTGCATATTAGGTGTGCATGTCAAATTCAATGCAACACAGTGATAAAACCATATGCATACTCTCAGAGTATCAATTCACTCAGTCATCCCAGTCACTCAGTCCTCACAGTCACTCAGTCAAAAGCCCAAAGTTAACCAAAAAGTTAAACCCAGGCCCGCACCTCGGAACTCGATGAAAATCATAAAATCCTACAACCCATTTAATTACGAGTTAAACCATACTAGTTTCAATCAAATCTGACTCCAAATCTACGTTCAAAACTCAAAAATTCACTTTATGAAATTTTAGACAAAACCCCCCCAAATTCACTTTGAAATCATCAATCAAATGCCAAAAATAAAGATGAATTTATGAAATATAACCAAAATCGAGTATACAAACACTTGCCTCAATCCGTTTGGTGAAAATCTCCTAAACAGTCTCCCAGATCCGAGCTCCCCAACTCAAAATATGACCAAATGAACAAATCCTCGATATTATATGCTTTTTGCCAGTTGTTCTGCCTCTTTTCTTGTGACAAATGATCCTGAAACTCACTTTTGATACCTCCAATAGATTCCTTGTGAAATTTCAGTCAAGTTAGGCTTTTGAATCACTCTATTTGACTTTATAATAAAAGAGATATGTTGGTTCAATATTTAAAAATAGTGTAGATTTTTAAATACGAATTCAGCGGCAATTTCGTAATTAATCTGAAAAAAAATTAGCAACCCAATTCTTAGTAAAATGACTATGAATTCCTCATGCGATATCTAAACTTTATGTTTCCAGTTGCTATGGTTCCAAAA
This sequence comes from Nicotiana knightiana, assembly GCA_005239525.1. Classification (NCBI taxonomy): domain Eukaryota; kingdom Viridiplantae; phylum Streptophyta; class Magnoliopsida; order Solanales; family Solanaceae; genus Nicotiana; species Nicotiana knightiana. The sequence continues at coordinate 79,639 of MDKJ01287153.1, forward strand.
TTACGATACGAATCTAACGATTCAATCAAAACAGAAATTGGAGCTCATTTGCTTAATGGAGTACCATTTATGCTTGAAGAAACTACGTCGAAACATCAGAAACGTGCGCAACACAATCCAAACCAATTCGAAACTCACCTGAGCCCCTCGGAACTCCGTCTGAACATACCAACAAGTCTCGTATCATAACACGGACTTACTAGAGGCCTCAAATCACGTATAACAACATCAAAACCACGCATTGTACCTCGAATCGAACTTAATGAACTTTGAATCTTTCAACTTTCAAAACTCGTGCCGAACCTTATCAAATCAACTCGAAATGAACTCTAATATTGCACACACCGAAATGACATAACGAAGCTACTCCAATTTTCGGAACCATAATCTAAACCCGATTTCATCAAAGTCAACTCCCGGTCAAACTTATGAACTTTCTAAACCTTCAAATTTTTAACTTTCGCCAATTTGTGTCGAAACCTTCTAGAAATATCCAAATGCAAATCCGGGCATATGTCCTAGTCCAAAATCACCATCTGGACCTAACGAAACCATCAAAACTCCGATCTAGGGTTAAACACTCAAAAGTCAAACTTGATCAACTCTTCCAACTTAAATCTTCAAACATGAAATTCATTCTTCCAAACTAATTTTGAAACACCTGAAAACCAAAATCGACGATTCACATAAGTCATAATATATCATATGAAGCTACTCAAGACTTCAAACCACCAAGCAAAGTGCAACTCAAAACGGTCGGTCGGGTCGTTAATAGCATAATCACAATAGGTACATGATCAATGATCATTCATGCCATAATAATGAAATTATTTTCTTATTTCATGTCAAACCTCCTTCTTGAGGTGAGTGCAGTTTATTCACTACCACTAGCATGTTCATCTTCTTCCAAGAATGAATATGTATTCATAAATCACATGTTATCACATTCACATCACGAATGGACCATAATCATCTATATGTGCTTTACAAAATCTCATGTCAAATCGATGACAAATATTACTTTCATAGAGTGAATGATTATTTTGAGAATCCTTACTGTCCTCATTACTACAATGATGACGACTATAATTTTGTCTATTGTCACATCCATATCCATTTATACCTTCATGGTAATAATTTTGTCTTCTTTCAGACTAATCACATGTTGCTACCACAATCTCTTAATAGAACGAGAATGAAGCAAATTCAATGGACGGATTTCACTTCTTGTGCTCATAATCATACATGAATTTGATCATGGCAAGACATAGAAATTTTACCACTTCGGGTGGTTATAGTTTCTTATAAACTCTATTAGAGTTATAATCAAAATTTATTGTCTTTGCTTGTATTTAAAATCAAATTATAAGATTTCAAGAATTTAAAAGAGAAAAATAAGGTAAAAGTACTTATCTTCAATCCAGAATTTATTTCGGAAGGAAGTTCATGGAACAATTGACAATATGCTTAATATTATATACAAGTTGAGAACCATGGACGTATCCCAAATCCTAGTGACCAAAGTAGATGCCTTGTGATGACCTAAGGGGTCATATTGTGCGTTAGAACTCTATTTTGCGCTCTTTAGCCTTAAAAATATCCTTTTCACCCTCTTCGATATGCGTGCACAGTCCAGGTGTGCTTCCGGAAAGCTTTTATGTGGAAAAAATTGATGAAATAACAATTTTTGGCCTTTAAAAGTGATTTTAGTTGACTTGGGTCAATAATTTAAGTAAATGGACCCGGACCCATGTTTTCACGGTCCTTGTGGGTCTCTAGTAAAATATGGGACCTGGGCGTATGCCCGGAATCGAATTCTGAGATCCCTAGCTCGAGAAATGAATTTTTTACTAAAATTGAAAGACTGAAAAATTTATGATTTTAAAGAAATTGCTTAATGTTTGATCTTGTTGGTATCGGGCCCGCATTTTGATTCCGGAGCCCGGTATAGGTATTTTATGATATTTTTACCTTATCTGTGAAATTTGGTGAGAAACGAAACTGATTTGACGTAATTCGGACCTTCGGTTGAGAAAATAGGATTTTTAAAGTGTTCTTGAGAATTTCATATGTTTTGGTGCTAAATCCATAGTTTTAGGTGTTATTTTGGTGATTTGATTACTCGAGCAAGTTCGTATGATATTTTTAGACTTGTGTGTATGTTTGGTGTGGAGCCCCGAGAGCTCGGGTGAGTTTCGCATAGGCCACGGGATGATTTACACTTAGAAAATCTGGTGTGTTTGTTGTTTCTAGTGTGTTGGTATTTTGTTCTTCGCAATTGCGAAGCCACTCTCGCGATCGCGAAGGGTAAACTAGGCTGGGGAAGAGTTTCTTCAACGCGAACATGACCAGCTCAACGCGAACGCGAAGTGTTAGGGACCTGGGGGCGGGGTCAGTTGTACCTTCCACGCGAACACCAGCAATGGTTCGCGAACGCGAGGCCGGGGGGGCATAACCTTCGCGAACACGAGGAGGTATTCACAAACGCGAAGGCCTTTCTGGAAACTATGCATTTCACCCGCAACAGGTTTCTCGCGAACGCGATGAAGACTTGTCCAGTGATTTTCAAAATAGAACAAAAATAGGACTTCGTCCCAAATTTCATTTTTCATCACTAGAACTCGTCTAGGGAGATTTTTGAATAGGTAATTCAATACCAATTCATAGGTTTGCACTTCTTAATTTGTTTTCTTCCATTTCCATTATCATTCATTGAAATCCTAGTCCTAAATTTTTATCTTTAGTGGTATAAATTAGGGATTTGGGAGAATTGGGAATTTTGCAAATTTGGGGATTTAGGCCTCGATTTGAGGTCGGATTCTGGAACTAATTACATATTCGGGCTCGGGGGTGAATGGGTAAACGAATTTTGGTCCGAACCTTGAGTTTTGACCAAGCGGGTCCGGGGTCTATTTTTGACTTTTTGGGGGAAAATTTGGGAAAACTATAATTGTGTATTGAGATTGATTTTTCTTTAGCAAAAATTGATATTATTAAGCTAATGTGGATTGGAGGTGGAATCTAGAGGAAAAGCGGTGGTTGAGTTCTTATTTGGCATTTGGAGCGAGGTAAGTGTCGTGTCTAACTTTGGCTTGAGGGATTAGGTATTATTTTCTTATTTGCTACGTGTTTTGGTTGTTGAGTACAATGTATAGGGGAGGTGACGAGAACCTATGTGTTGTTGTCGAGTCATAGCATGCGAGTGAGTCCCATTCTTGCAATTGTTGTAGTCTTTAATCATATTGTTCATGCTTAGCATGGCCATTTGTGAAGTTAGGCAACTTCTATCCGATTTCATTGAGATTTGGTAATTGTTGAATATTGGCTCAAGGTTGAGATTGATATTGTGGTATTAAGTATTGATGAAATACTAATTTTTTCTTGATATTTCTATCTACCGTTATTATTGGTCTTTGATTGGTGAGGAAGAGTGTAAAGCACGAAAGGTGATGCCGTGCCATTGCATTATTTCATATGGTGAGGAAGAGTGTAAAGAACTAAGGGTGATCCCGTGCCATTTCATTATTTCGTATAGTGAGAAAGAGTGTAAAGCATGAAGGGTGATGCCCTGCCATTTTATTATTTCATATGGTGAGGTTGAGAGTAAAAGTGCGAAGGGTGATGCAATGCAGTTTCTTTTACTATTCCTACTTGTTTTATCTGTTTAAGGCATTTTGATTTGTCCGGTTATATCATTGTTTCTGATTTCTTACAATGTGAACCCCTCGGCATGTCCCCTCCTAATACTTTCTGTCTTATTCTCTCCTATTGTTGTTATTGCTACATGTATGATTATACTATTCAGGTTATTTGTGAGTGTCTTGTCCTAGCCTCGTCACTACTTCACCGAGGTTAGGCTTGACACTTACCAGTACATGGGGCCAGTTGTACTGATGCTGCACTCTGCACTTTCTGTGCAGATCTAGGTGTCGGTCCGAGCTGATTCTGAGATCTGTTGTTGACCTCTTTACTCAGGAGACCCAAGGTAGATCTGCCGACATTTTTAGTCCCTGGAGTCCCCTCCATCTGTTCATTTTACTGTTTTTCTTTGACTCATAGACAATTGTATTTCTCCTTCAGCCAAATTACTTGTAGATAAATTATAGTAGTCCGTGAGTTGTGACTTCAGATCATGGGTATACACACACACACACACACACACACACACACACACATGTATATATATATATATATATATATATATATATATATATATATATATATATATATATATATATATATATATAAATACACTACATTTTGTTATAGATTTCCTCTTTCTTATTAATTTGATAGGTTTTTATTGTTGTTAATCGTCGAAGTTTTAAGATTATTGTGTTTTGAATTTCTAGTGTTGGCTTGCCTAGCAAGTGAAACTTTAGGCGCCATCACGGTCCCGACGGTGGGAATTCGGGTTGTCACAAGTTGGTATCAGAGAACTAGGTTGCTTAGGTCTCACAATTCACGGACAAGCTTAGTAGAGTCTGGGGGATCGAGACGGAGACGTCTGTACTTATCTCCTAGAGGCCATGAATTTTAGGAACAAATTTCACTTTTATTCAACTCTGTCGTGCAATTTTGTTATCTCAATACTGATTGAATTCTCCTATGCTTATTCTCTCGCAGATGGCGAGAACGCGTACCGCTTCCTCCGCTGATCAGCAGTTAGAGCCTCCAGCAGCAGCTCCTACGAGGGGCAGAGGTCGAGGATGAGGCTGTGCTAGAGGCCGAGGCAGGGGTATGGCTCAGCCCAGAGCCCGAGCAGCAGCCTCAGGTAGAGTTCGATGAGGAGGTTCCAACTTAAACTATTCCTGTCGGACCAGCTCAGGTCCTGGAGGAGTTTACTTCCACCCTAGTGCTCCAAGATGCCTTGGTCCGATTAGTGGGCCTTATGGAGAGTGTGGCCCAGACTGGCACATTTCCTGTTGGCCCAAGAAATAGAATGGTTTTGAAGATTGACAAAGTAACTCAAAGATGAACCAGGTCCATCACTGGAGACATAGACACATGCAGAGTTAAGGCACATGAGGTGCACATGCAGGAGATAAACGAAATATGAGAAATAAGAGATATCTCCTGGTTGAAAAGATTGCAAAAAGATAAGGAGAATGACTCCTTATTCAGCAAGAACAAAATCAAAGATAAGGAAGGATTTGAGAAGTTGAGATTAACTAGAACTCTTCCACCAATGAAAAGTAGCATTAGAACTCTAGTAAATCTCTCGTGTACTAATCCTATATATTGCATATGTTCTTATTGTACAGGTATGCACAAAAGCAGAAGTTAAGCAAGAATTGAGAGCAAAATTAGCAAGGCAATTTTGGAAGCAGTTCGTGTGAGATTTAAGTGTGCGACCCTGAAGCTACTTGAACCAGATAGAAGAACCAGTTCCAACCGTTGTCTTTTAGTCTAGTTACTTGTAGTAGGTGTTTTCATATTGTACCTTTCAGCTTTATCTAGAGGCAATTATAATAGGTACTCAGAGTTTTCAAGCTACAGTTAACTTGAAGTTGTCGCAACAGTTATAGGTTGTGTGCTACAACGGGATTAGAGTTAATCCTAGGTTTACAAAAGAGTTTTTGTAAATACTTTTTGGCTCACTGATTTAGTAAAGAGTTTGAGAAAATCCTACTAGGAAGTAGGTCGTGGTTTTTTACCTTTTGAGATAGGTTTTTTCCACGTAAAAATCTCTATGTTCTTTATTTTCTGTATTTATTATTCCGCAAACAATAGAGGTTGGAACACATAGAAAAACATGGTCCTTCTATAACTAGTGCACGCGAAAATCGGACACCACACAAATCACCCCCCTCTTGTGTGGTATTGACGTTTACAACATCAATTGGTATCAGAGCGGGTTATCTTTGAAGAGGCTAACACCTTAGGAAAAGATCAATATGAGTGCACCACCTGGGAACTGGTAAGGACAATCAACCGCTAGGCCTCGACTCTTCAATGGCCAGTACTACTCCTGGAGAAGAACAGGATGAGAGATCATATAATTGGTGAAGACTATGAGCTGTGGGACATAGTTACTGATGATCCTTTGGCCACCATGAAGAAGAATGTTGAAGGAGTAGACGTGCCAAATACAAGAGCTGACTGCACTGCTGAGGATTTGAGAAAGTGGGAGAAAAATGCTAAGGCCAAGAAGTGGCTTGTGTGTGGACTTGGTCCAGATGAGTACAATAAAATTCGAAGTTGTACTACTTCCAAGAAAATTTGGGACACTTTGCAAGTGGCTCATGAAGGTACTGCTCAAGTGAAGAGATCCAAAGGTACTCTACTATATTCTCAATATGAGAATTTCTCTATGAAGGAAGGAGAGACCATTCAAGAGATGTACACTAGGTTCACTACATTGACTAATGAACTGAAAACTCTTGGAAGGACTCTTCTTGAGGAAGACAAGGTTGAGAAGATTTTGACAAGGGTTCTGCCAGTCTCTTGGGAGAGCAAGATCACTCCAATTCAAGAATCCAAGAACATTGCAACTCTCAAACTAGATGAGCTAATTGGAAATCTTACTGCCTATGAACTTAGAAGGTAGACAATGAAGATGGATGCTCCCAAGAAGGAAAGGAGCCTGGCACTAAGAATCACTAAAGGAGCAGATCTGGAAGAAGATGAAATGGCAATGATCACCAAGGATTTCAAGAAATATCTTATGAGAGGAAAGGGCTCCTCAAGAGGTAGAAACTACAACAAGGCAAGGGTACCAGAAAAAAGACTATTGAGGGCTACTACAAATGTGGGAAGACTGATCATCACATCAAGAACTGCCCTCAGTGGGAAGTTGAATGGAAAAAGGAAAGGACTGAATGAAGGAACAGGTTCATCCCAAGAAGAACAAAGTATAACAGAGGCTATGGTCGCTGCTTGGGGAGAAAATTTAGATGAGGAGTCAGATGATGAATATGGAGATGAACAAGCACTTATGGCAATTGGTGATTCAGATGAGGAATCTGAGGTAAGTATATTTCATCTCAAAGACAAGATTAAGTTCTTGTCCAAAGAAAAACTCTCTGAATTACAGCTAGACTTTATTGATGAATCTGAGGTAATTAATAAGAAAAAGGAACAACTGTCTAAGGAGTGTGTAATTTTAAAAGCAAAGTGCAAAAACTTGGAACTCAGAGTAAGTGAGACTGTGAGTGAAAACACTGCTTTGAAGAACCAGGTTCATCCACTTAAGACAAATATCCTAGAGTTAAAATTTGAAAATCTAAAACTGAAACTAGGAACCAGTAAAAAGATAGCTGACAATTCTCAACTCACCTTAGAAGAAAATGTAGGTAAACTAAAAGATGAGCTGTACAGGAAGGATGAACAGATAAGAGATTTGAAGGAGGAACTTGGTAAGGTCAAGTTTGAACTAGACAGAACTTGTAAATGGAACAGATCCCCCGATGCTTTGACATGGCTACAGGAACATCATAGTAGCAATAGTAGAGGAATTGGCTTTAGGAATCAGCTGCCTAAATGGGATCCTAAAAGCAAGTACCTCACCCTTCCTGAGAATAAAATCTGTACCCACTATGGTAACACTGGTCACTACAAAGTGAATGCAATGCAAAAGAACAGGTCAGTCAAAAGAATAAAAGTTTTGTTCGAGGGAAGAATTGGTTACCAAATTGGGTTAAAAGAAATTTTATTCATCTTTTTTCTTATAGAAAGGACCCAAACTAGTTTGGGTTCCTAAGACTAACCCCTAATTTCCTTTGTAGGTTCAAGTGAAAGGAAGTAGCCAAATATGGTACATGAATAGTAGCTGCTCAAAACACATGACTGGCAATAAGGACCAATTCCTTTCACTTGAGGACCTCAAAGGAGGAAATGTCTCCTTTGGAAATGGAAAGAAATGTTAAATCATTGGGGTTGGTAAGGTAGGTAAGGATGACACACGTTCCATTGAGAATGTCTACCTGATAGATGGCTTGAAATATAGCCTAATCAGTGTGTCACAACTGGGTGATAGAGGTAACTTGGTAGCATTCACCTCTACAAAATGTTTTGTAATAAATCTTATCACTAACAAGATTGTTTTGAAGGGAAAAAGAGTGAAAAATATATGCATCATAGATCTATCCACACTTTCATAAAATGAATTAACATGCTTAAGTGTGATGGACAGTGATCCCTTCCTTTGGCATAAGAGACTTAGACATGCAAGTCTGAGTCAACTCAACAAACTAGTCTCCAAGGACTTAGTGATAGGTCTGCCTAACATTAAGTTCAAGGAAGACAAAGTTTGTGAGACTTGTGCAAAGGGGAAGCAGGTAATATCCTCCTTCAAAGGTAAGAAAGTAGTAAGTACCACCAGAGCGATGGAACTGGTCTATGGATCTTTGTGGTCCTATGAGAACCTTAAGCAAAGGTGGTAAGAGATATGTGATGGTGCTTGTTGATGACTATTCTAGATTTACCTGGACATTGTTTCTAAGATCTAAATATGAGGCATTCGACATGTTTACTTATTTTGTTAGAAAAATTCAAAAACAATTAGGAAATCAACTTGCATCAATTAGGTCTGATCATGACACTAAATTTGAAAATGCTAAATTTGCTGATTTTTGTGATGAGCATGGCATATATCACAACTTTTCTACCCCTAGAACTCCACAACAAAATGGAGTGGTTGAAAGAAGGAATAGGACACTTGAAGATATGGCTAGGACTATGCTTTTTTCTAGTAAACTACCCCATAGCTTCTGGGCAGAAGCTATAAATACTGCATGCTATATCATAAATAGGTGCATGACTAGAACACTTGTAGAGAAGACTCCCTATGAGTTACTTAAAGAGAGAAAGCCAAATATATCCCACCTTAGGGCTTTTGGGTGTAAGTGCTTTGTTCACAACAATGGTAAGAGACTCCCTAGATAAGTTTGATCCCAGAAGTGATGAGGGAGTATTCTTTGGATATTCTTCACATATTAGGGCTTATAAAGTCTATAACAAAAGAAATATGTGTGTTGAGGAAACTGCGCATGTAGTTTTCAATGAAACTAACATTCTTTCTGAGAGACAGGAACAAGAGGATGCAGAAATTGGGCTGGTCAGATACTCAGTCCAAACTGGAGCAACACTGGAGGAGCGAACAGGTGATGGAACAGGTTCACCCCACCCTGGCAACATTATAAGGGGAATTTAGCAACAAACCAATTTCCAAAACTCATTGGAACATGTACTTGATTCTGTTCCATAGCAACAAGGCACTGAAGGAACGTCAAGAAGTAATCAGTTGGTTGTGAAACCATACATATATCAAAGTTCTCACCCTGTTGAGAACATTATCACTGATCCAACCTCTGGAATCAAAACCATATCCTCTCTGAAGAATCTTTGTGCTTTTTATGCTTTCCTATCTCTTATTGAACCTAAAAATATTGCTGAGGCTTTACAGGATGCAGACTAGGTAAATGCAATGCAAGATGAACTCAACCAATTTGAAAGAAGTCAAGTTTGACACCTGGTACCAAGACCCTTGGATAGATCACTAATTGGCACAAAATAGGTCTTCAGAAACAAACTTGATGAAGATGGAACAGTTACAAGAAACAAGGCAAGATTGGTGGTTCAAGGATACAGTCAGGAGGAAGGCATAGACTATGATGAGACTTTTGCTCCAGTGGCAAGATTGGAAGCAATAAGACTCGTCATAGCCTTTGCTGCTTATATGGAATTCACTCTTCAGCAGATGGATGTCAAAAGTGCCTTCCTAAATGGCTATCTCAAAGAAGAAGTGTTTGTCAAACAACCTCCAGGGTTTGAGAACAAGGAGAATCCAGATCATGTTTACAAACTTGACAAAGAACTATATGGACTCAAGCAAGCTCCCAGAGCGAGAAAGGTTATCAAAATTTCTGCTTGATCATGAATACAAGAGATGTAAAATTGATAGTACTCTATTATTGAAGGAAAAAGGTAAAGATCTCTTGGTAGTTCAGATATATGTAGATGACATAATCTTTGGACCAAATAATGATAAGCTAAGTAAAGAATGTGCTAAATTAATGGGGAGTGAATTTGAAATGAGTATGATGGGTGAGCTAAATTTCTTTTTAGGATTACAAATTAAATAAAATTCAAATGGAACTATGATCCATCAGCAAAAGTATGTTAAAGAGTTGCTTAAGAGGTTTAAAATGGAAGACTCTAAATAAATTGATACTCCTATAGAAACAACCACAAAATTGGATATAGATGAACATGGGAATGATTGGTTCATTGTTGTATCTTACTGCCATTAGACCTGATATTATTTTCAACGTAGGACTTTGTGCAAGATTTCAGGCTAATCCAAAGGAATCCCACTTAACTGCTGTGAAGAGAATCTTGAGATACCAAAAAGGCACCACCGATCTCTGTCTTTAGTATCCAAAATGTAGTAACTTCAATCCTGTGGGATATGCTGATGCTGACTATGCAGGTTTTCTAGTGGATAAAAAGAGCACCTCAGGTATGGCACATTTTTTGGGCTCATGTGTTGTGTTTTGGGCCACTAAAAAGCAAAATTATGTGGCTCTATCTACTGTTGAGGCTGAGTATGTGGCTGCAGCCTCATGTTGTGCTCAACTATTGTGGATTAAACAATAATTGATAGATTTTGGAATCAATCTTGGATGCATGCCTATCTTTTGTGATAACGCCAGTGCTATAAGTATGACAAAGAACCCCATTCATCATAAAAGGACAAAGCATATAGATGTTAGACATAATTTTTTAAGGGACAATTATGAGAAGGGATTGATCTATATTGAATTTTGTGCTACTGATAAACAGATTGCTGACATCTTTACAAAAGCACTAAGTAGAGAGCATTTTGAAAGGAACAGGTTAGAGTTAGGGATGATTAATATCACCTAATTGAGCCAGTTCAGAATGTACATGAAAAAATATTTTTTTTTTTGGCTAAAATTCTGAAATTTGTGTAAATAATCAGATTAATTGTTACTCAATCTCATGCTGTAAATAACATACTCTTTTGCCATCTTTTGAGATGACTCACTGGTTACTAATGTTGTTTTCTCTATTGTTAAAAATTAAGGCTTGATCAAGAGGATTCTGACATGATGAACCTGGTTCATCTGAAAGGCGAGATATGTGTTCTCCACTATACACACTTTGAAATATTAATAATTAATCATGAGCAGAACTCTACCTAATCAAGATCTTTTCAAAATCTATCCTTATCCCATTTTTGAACCTTTTCCGTCTGCCCTAAGATTCCAATAAAATTAAACCGCCCAGAACCTAGGGAGGCAGTAACCGTCAACTCTAACTAATCAGTTACAAAGGTGATAAGACCTCTATTTGATCCAAAAAACTGCCGTTATATATTAATTGCTCATTTCTTTTAACCCCTCATCATCACCTCTGAAATCACTCACCAACTCTACAACCGTCGAAACACTTTCATCTTCCTTTACCTTCATTCTCAATCCAAATTTTCTTCTTCCATCTTCAATAAAAAATGTCTAACCCTTCGGACAACCCTGGTACTCCACCACCTGCTAATCCATCTTCAACTTCCACAACACCTCCACCACCAAGTCTCATCCCGTCTCAACTCAGTCCCACCATTCCTCAACCTAGCCCTAGTCCAGAACCCAGAAAAAGAAGGGTTAAAATGCTTGCCAGAAAATAGTGGCTACAGGTTCTCTCGCCAGAAAATTGAATGCCAAAATACAATCCAGTCAAGCTCAAGAATCACATAATTCAAGTGACTCGTTTAAATCAGCTACCGAGGAAGCAGCAGGATCATCTTATTCTGAATGAGTATCATCTGTACCAAAGATTACTTCTGAGACTGTGTCTGAAATAATGGAGAACTTAGAAAACAGGTTTCTTTTGGTTGGGTCTGTGATAGATGTGGAGTTTCCAGAAATAAGACGAAGAGGTGGTAAAAATAAAATTGAGAAAGAAAAAGAGAAAGAGAGAGGTCGGAGTGAAGCGAGGGGAACAAGGAAAGAAACTACTAGTTTGTCTATCTGTGGTACTGAAACAGTAGTAATAGAAGAGGGAGCCAAGAAGTCAGGGGGAAATGAATCAGGAGAAGAGGCTGAGGGGTTGGTAAATCTAGGGAAGTCTACAGATGAACCTGGTTCATCTATTGAGGAAACCTTAGCAGATCTTCTGAAGAAGTTAGGTGACAGTTATAAGCCAAAGAAGAAAAAAACTCCCAAGGCTCAAAATTCTGGAACAACTGGAGAAAGTAAGAATAGGAAGACCACTCCCTCTATTGATTCTGAAATTCCTCTTCCAAGAGGAAGAACCACAAGAAGCACACTAAGGTAGAGTGAGGAGGAGTTACAGAAAGCCTTGGAAGAGAGTGAAAGAAAAAGAGCTGCAAAGGGAAAGGAGAAAGTTGTTGAGCCTATAGAGGCTGTTGAGATTGATGAGATAGGCATGGTCCATCAAGGTGAACAAATGGCAGAGGTTGAGATTCAGACTCCAAAACCAAAGAAATCTAAGACTTCCTCCAAGAAGTCTGCACCTGTGTTTGCTGAACCCTCAACTGTAGCCAAGAGAACCAAGTCTACAGTAAAACCTAAGAAAGTGCAAACTGCTGAAGATGATGACTAGAGTGATGATGATGGAGCTGATTCGGATGGAGAGAAGGATAATTTGATGAAATTTGGGAAGCGCACCATTCTGAAGGGGAGGTGTTTGAAATATTTGGAAGAATCAGGCATGGTCTTATTGTTGGATAAGATGGAGGTGCAGGGCTGGAAGGACATGGTCCTTCAGTTGGATGGGTGATTGGCCAGAAATGAGATAGTCGAATTCATGGAAAATGTTGTTATCAAGCATGACAGAGTCACTATCCAAGTGAAGGGGATAACAATTTCTTTTGATGCCAAAGAATTAGGAGAGATCCTTGGCATTCCATCTGAAGGTTATGATGACTATACTAGGAAAAAATGGCCAAGTTTAGATGATCATCCAACTGCTCTGCAAATCACAAGAAAATTTAGCGACAATGAAGAGGAGGTTGAACCTAAGGTAGTCTACAAGAGGGAGATGAAGCCCCCACACAAAATGGTATTTTAGTTTATCAACAAGTGTGTACTGCCAAGACAGGAGAGGAGGCACATTTCTAACTATATGGATTTAGTTCTAATGGAGTGCCTGGACAGTGGGAGAAAGATAAATTGGCCATACTTCACCATTCAGCTGCTGGACAGAGTGGTAAACGATTCCAAATCCCATGCCATTCCATATGGCTTCATTCTTACCTCTGTACTTGTTCACTACAAGGTGCCTCTGAAAAGGTCAGAGATGGCCTCAAGCAAGGATCACTTTGGCATAAATACTTTTCTGGCTTGTGACTATGAGGTAAATGTCATTTCCATTAAACCTGGTTCATCTAGGAAGACACCTGTGAACAGCAAAGTCAGAGAACTTGTGCAGGAAAGTAGGGAGAAGGATGCAAAAATACTTCGGCTGAAGAACCGTCTAGCAAAGGTTGAATCTGAGAGGGAACAATGCTTTCTGTCAATGAATTCTGTTTTTTTTGCTCTTAATCTGGTTTCTTTTTCTTTGATAGATTGAATTATTGGTTCACTATTGATGATTAATCCATGATTGCAGTTGCCCCAGTGGCCATGAGTAATTCTTAAATATCTGGGACTTTTCAAAAATTTGCATGTGAGGTGCACATGCAGGAGATAAACGAAATCTTGAAAATAAGAGATATCTCCTGATAAAAAAGATTGCAAAATTTATAAGGAGAAGGACTCCTTATTCAGTAAGAACAGAATCAAAGATAAGGAAGGACTTGAGAAGTTGAGATTAACTAGAACTATTCCACCAAAGAAGAGTAACATTAGAACTCTAGTAAATCTATCGTTTACTAATCTTATATATTGCAGATCATTCTTATTATACAGGTATGCACAAAAGCATAAGTTAAGCAAGAATTGAGAGCAAAATTAGCAAGGCAATTTTGCAAGAAGTTCGTGTGGGATTTAAGTGTGCGACTGTGAAGCTACTTGAACCAGATAGAAGAACCAATTCCAACTTTTGTCTTTTAGTCTAGTTACTTTAGTAGGTGTTTTCATATTATACCTTTCAGCTTTATTTAGAGGCAATTGTAATAGGTACGCAGAGTTTTCAAGTTAGAGTTAACATGAAGTTGTCGCAATAGTTAGAGGTTGTGTGCTACAACGGGATTAGAGTTAATCCTAGGTTTACAAAAGAGTTTTTGTAAATGCTGTTTGGCTCACTGATTTAGTAAAGAGTTTGGGAAAATCCTACTGGGAAGTAGGTCATGGTTTTTCACTTTTTCAGCCAGGTGTTTTCCACGTAAAAATCTCTGTGTTCTTTATTTTCTGTATTTATTATTCCGCAAACAGTAGAGGTTGGAACACATAGAAGAACCTGGTACTTCTAACTAGTGCACGTGAAAATCGGACACCACACAAATCACCCCCCTCTTGTGTGGTATTGACTTTTATAACATCATTTCCTATGGCACCAGCCATATCTTAGGATGGAGGAGGAGCCCAGACTCCTGCTACTCACACTCCAGAGCAGATAGCTCCCCAGTTTCAGACTCTAGCAGCCTACCCAGTAGAAGTAGTTCAGCCGGTTATTGCGGCATAGACCGTTGATGGGTTAGCTATGTCCTCTGAGGCTTTGTGGAGGTTGGATAGGTTTACCAATCTCTTTCTAGTTCGTTTCAGGGGTGCTACTTCAGAAGATCCCCAGGAGTATCTTGATAGCTGTCACGAGGTCCTTCAGAACATGGGTATATTGGAGACCAATGGGGTCGACTTTGCTGCTTTACAAATAACTGATTCCGCCAAGAAATGGTGGAGGGATTATTTATTGATTAGACCAGCTGGGTCGCCTTCTCTTACTTGGGACCAATTCTCACATCTATTCTTAGAGAAGTTTCTGCCTGTCACCTTGAGAGACGAGCGCCGCCGTCAATTTAAGCGTCTCTAGTAGGGCAGCATGACTGTTACCCAGTATGAGACCCGTTTTGTGGATTTGGCTCGTCATGCTATGCTTTTGCTTCCCACAGAGAGAGAGAAGGTGAGGAGGTTTATTGAGGGTCTTTCTCAGCCTATTAGATTGTAGATGGCTAAGGAGACTGGGAGCGAGATTTCTTTCCAGGATGCGCTTAATGTTTCCAGATGAGTTGAGATGGTTCTTGGACAGGGAGGTTAGGGGTCGGACAAGAGACCTCGTTATTCCGGTGATTTCAGCGGTGCCTCGTCTGGAGGCGGGGGTACTTATGGTAGAGGCCATCCTTCCAGGCCATTTCATTCAGCACTCCAGGCATCCCACAGTGCCCCAGGTGGTCGTGGCTCTTATATGCCTTATTCTGATCAGTCGGCCTACGGTACACCACCAACTCCTATCAGTGCACCTCCCCTTCAGAGTTTTCAGGGTGGTTATTCAGGTCGACAGGGTCAGTTTGCTGGCCAGCAATCTCAGCAGCCGAAGTCTTGTTATACTTGTGGTGATCCTAGGCACATTGCTATATATTTCCCTCATAAGTCGAGAAGTTCAGAGCACTAGAGTTCTCGTGCCATGGTTCCGGCACCAGTAGCTGCACTGCTTTCTCAGCCAGCCAAAGTCAGGGGTCAGGCAGTTAGAGGTAGAGGCCAGATTGTTAGAGGTGGAGGTCAGGCCATTATAGGTGGAGGCCCGCAAGCTAGAGGTCGTCCTAGGGATATGATTTAGAGTGGTGGGGACCAACCCCGATGTTATGCACCATGGACGTCTCCCAAAGGCTGGTGACCAAAGTAGATGCCTTGTGATGACCCAAGGGGCCATCTTGTGTGTTAGAACTCTATTTCTACACTCTTTAGCCTTAAAAATCTCCTTTTACCCTCTTCGATTTGCGTACGCAGTCCGCGCGTGTTTCCGAAAAGCTTTTATGTGGAAAAAATTGATGAAATAACAATATTTAGCCTTTAAAAGTGATTTTAGTTGACTTCGGTCAACGTTTTGAGTATACGAATCCGGACCCGTGTTTCGACGGTCCTGGTGGGTCCATTGTAAAATATGGGACCTGGGCGTATTCCCAGAATCAAATTCCGAGAGCCCTAGCTCGAGAAATGAATTTTTGACTAAAATTGAAAGATTGAAAATTTATGATTTTAAAGAAATTACTTAATGTTTGATCTTGTTGTTATCGGGCCTGTATTTTGATTCCAAAGCACGGTACAGATCTGTTATGATATTTATACCTTATATGTGAAATTTGGTGAGAAATGAAGCTGATTTGATGTAATTCAGCTAATTATGACTAGATACGGGTGGATTGGAGGTGGAATATAGAGGAAACGCGGTCGTTGAACTTTTATTTGGCATTTGGAGCGAGGTAAGTGTTGTGTCTAACTTTGTCTTGAGAGATTCAGTATTATTTGCTTATTTGCTACGTGTTTTGGTTATTGAGTACAATGTGTAGGTGAGGTGACGAGCACCTATATATTATTGTCGAGTCATAGCATGCGAGTGAGTCCTATTCTTGCAATTGTTGTAGTCTTTACTCATATTGTTCATGCTTAGCCTGGCCATTTCTGAGGTTGGGCAACTTCTATCCGGTTTCACTGAGATTTGGTAATTGTTGAATATTGGCTCAAGGTTGAGATTAATATTTTGGTATTAAGTATTGATGAAATACTAATTTTTCCTTGATATTTCTATCTATCCATTATTATTGGTCGTTGATTGGTGAGGAAGAGTGTAAAACACGAAGGGTGATGCCGTGCCATTGCATTATTTCATATGGTGAGGAAGAGTTTAAAGCACGAAAGGTGATGTTATGCCATTGCATTATTTCATATGGTGAGGAAGAGTGTAAAGCACGAAGGGTGATGCCGTGCCATTTTATTATTTCATATGGTGAGGTTGAGAGTAAAAGCACGAAGGGTGATGCCGTGCAGTTTCTTTTACTGTTCCTACTTGTTTTATCTGTTTAAGGCATTTTGATTTGTCCAGTCATATCATTGTTTCTGATTTTTTACAATGTGAACCCCTCAGCATGTCCCCTCCCAATACTTCTTTTCTTATTCTCTCCTATTGTTGTTATTGCTATATGTATGGCTATGTTGTTCAGGTTGTTTGTTGTTGTCTTGTCCTAGCCTCGTCACTACTTCACTGAGGTTAGGCTCGACACTTACCAATACATGGGGTCGATTGTACTGATGCTGCACTCTGTACTTTCTGTGCAGATCCAGGTGTCGGTCTGAGCTGATTCTGAGATCTCCTATTGACCTCTTTACTCAGGAGACCCAAGGTAGATCTGCGGACGTCCACAGTCCCTGGAGTACCCTCCATATGTTAATTTTACTGTTTTTCTTTGACTCATAGACAATTGTATTTCTCCTTCAGCCAAAATACTTGTAGATAGATTATAGTAGTCCGTGAGTTGTGAGTCCAGATCGTGGGTATATATATACATATTTATAATACATATACTCGGGTTTTTTTTTATAGATTTCCGCTTATTAATTTGATAGGTGTTTATTGTTGTTAATCGCCGAAGTTTTAAGAGTATTGTGTTTTGAATTTCTAATGTTGGCTTGCCTAGCAAGTGAACGCCATCACGATTTTCGACGGTGAGAATTCGGGTCGTGACATGCCTCTACTCAATTGATTAGAGTCTCGTGCTGATAACATGTTATAAAACAATAAAAGAAGAAGAGTATTGCGGAGAAAAGTAGAGATAAAATTCTTATTGATTTGGAATGATTTACAATGAAATAGAACCCCTCTATTTATAAAGAAAAAAGTGACTCAACCACCAAGTAACAAACCCTAAAATCTCTCTAAAATATAAACATTCACCTTTAATACAATTCTATTTATAACAAAATTCGAATTATTGAAGCTTGGAGAGCCAAATAATCATGGATGGCATTGGCTGCTTGCCTGGTTAGCTTAAGCCACCTTTCTCAATATTGTTATGTGTGTTTTTAATAACTACTTTCAGCGTGCGTTGCACGCGTAGACAACATCAATTAGTAAATATTGGGAAAAACAATTTTTTATTAAACAACATTGACATTAAAAAAAATGTCACATTTGTATTAGATGACGAAAATAAATGTAAATAAAATTTATTATAATCACCCAACAGATCATCAATATCCAGTATATCTTGTATAATTAGTTATTTCAACAAATTTGTGAAAAATTGAAATGTTGGATATAAATATTTTAACTAATTATTTTTCTAGAAGATATAGTTGAAGGTTAGTCATCAGAGGCTGCTCAATACTAATAAACTTTAAAAGTTCAATAAATTTTTATTTTCTTTTGACATTTTCAGTGGGATCAGGATAGCACCCTTGACTTGTTAGTCCAGTACTTTGTCATTTAGATTTCGTCTTATTAAATGAAAATTTTGTAAAAAGATCTCCTTGGTTAAGATAGCATGCGAAAGATGTTATCTTATGGAGTAACACATATACGAAATCATATGTTTTAAACCAACTAATACAAATTTCTGAAATCATTGGAACTATAAAATTTCAGATTATAAAACTAATGTAAGGTTCAAAGGCATTTAAATTTAAAAGATAAAAGAAATTCTTGTGCTTTGGTGTTAGAACGCTTTTGCATTAAAAAGTATAATTCGGTATTAGTTATTATTTTTTAATATTTATATAAAGTAAATTTTAGTTGATGTTAAAGTCTTAAATATTAGGACTTTCTATCTAATTCAAATAAGGAACAATTTAATAAGTAAATTTTAATTGATTTTATAAAGTAAGGTTAAAAAGACAAAAAAATATTTCGTTAAGGGCTTTCTTGCTTTTAATATAATATAGATGATAGAATTCGAGGGTCCACCAAACTATATAGAGAACCAGATCCCCTATTAGTTTCCACAGATTACACAAACATAGCAGAAAGTAAATGACACTGAGAGTTTTTACGTGAAAAATTTCTAGCTCACAGGATCAAAAACCACGACCTACCCTTGTAGGATTTCAACTTCACCATTACGCAAAACGTTAAGATTATAACCTATTGTAACCTAGGGATTAACTCCTTAATCCCTCAATAACTTGTAACACTCCTATTACAAGCCACTTTGCAATACCTCTATTACAAAGACTTTACAACTTGACTGACTCTAGCCAAGATACAAACAGGGGGTTTATGATTTATAAAGAGTTTCCTACACAATGCTTCTAAGTAATCTAAGTAGGAATTACAAGTAAGAACGTTAACAAATTTACAACTCAACTAAGGACATACAATTACTTGATACGGGGAACTAGTCCGTAGCAGTGTTGTTCTTGATGCACTTGAGAATTATTAACTGGATGATCAATCACGGTTGGGGTGCTTGAGTAAATTCTCTAAGTGTTCAAGTGATGTTTTGTCATTGGTTTAATGTTAATATAACATTGATGACATCACTTGAATAATGTAAGCAACTTGGGTACAAGATCATTCCCAATAGAGTTGACTGCTATACTATACAGTACTGTAGCGTGTGCAGGTAGTCACTTTCCAACTGTTGGAGAGTTGACGCGTACGATCACCAGGGGAATTGAAGTCCATATGTTCCCCTTGTTGATTTTTTAACTTCTAAAAGACTGACGAACATCTCCAACTTAAGTCTGGTTATTTCCTTACGCTTGAGAATGTGGACTACATGTGTATCAGGTTCCTTATATAGTTCTTGACGTCATCAAAACATAAAATAAGATACTTATAACCTATCAATTTCTCCCTTTTTGATGATGACAAACTTATAATTGAAAATCCTACGAAGAGCCACAAAGAACCAGAGAGTGAACCAGAAAGGCCATTGAGTTTCCTCCTGAATCTGTATTTCCCCTTAATCAGTGCACATTATTATTATTTAATTATGCATATTCTTCCACATTTTGGCATCATAAAAATAAGAAAACTAAGTAAAATAAAAAAGAAGTCCATCGTGGTTAACTCATGCCACTTGTGTGCACACAAACATGATAGAGAACAGAGACAAAAGAGCAATTGCATACACAACAAAAGGGGAGAAGCATCCATTAACAAATTTGGATTTTACAACGAGAGCAGATTAAATGTTACTATACACAATTCAAAACAAACAAAACAAAAACAAGTACCAACCATTAAAAAACATCATAAAAATAGTCATAAGAGACGGACACTGGAAAACTTAACACTGAAGGGGACAATGTTTAGGGGGTACTGGAGGAAGAGGGATTAGAGGAGGGGACAAGGTTTTTTTGGACTAGATCGATGCGAGCATTCATAGACATTTGCTCATTGAGCAGTCTTTCTTTCAGGTCCTCCACTTGTTTCTTGAGCTCAGTATTCTCCTTAGTCAGACGGGCAACAATTGAGCTGTGAGAACTATCGGTACCAGGTATCTCTTGAAACTGACTGAGCTGACTCTCAAGAATAACGTTCCTTTCCTTTAACTTCCTGATCTCCTCTGTAGCACTATTCTGAGCATTGATCAGTTGAGAGATAGTAGAAGTTCTTTCAACTCCTCCGACCTTGTCAATACACTCAAACTATTCGAGAGTGGTCTTGGAGAAGGTTTTATTCTTAGTGCCCTCTTTGGCTTGTCCTAGAGAAACCTTGAAGAACTCGAAAACCTTGTTGATAAGAAATCCATAAAGTAGCCCATGGTTACCATCTTTGAAGTCTGCCACTTTTTGCATATGCTCAATCACTATCCCAGGCAGATTAATGGTAGTGAAACCATCCAAGGGTTCCATGAGGTGCAGGTCAGCTTTGGAGGTAATGGATCTTCTCTCAGCAGGAGGATGCAACACTTTGTTTACCATCTCAAACAGTAACTGATATACTGGAAGGAGTTCCTTCTTATGCACCCGTTCTCCTTGCTGGATTGCTTTGTCCTTAACTATAGCATTTCTGAAATGGAAGAGCAGGCGCCTTGGACTGATGACAACCCTTCAGCAGGCACACCCAGAATTAACCCCAACAAGGAAGATTCCATCACTATGTCAACCCCATTCACCAGCACACAGATGTGATTATCTTCAACGTTGAAGAAGTAGGTATAGAAGCTCCATACTTCCTCCTCATACACTTTTGGAACATCATTTATAAACAAATGTGTCCATTGTTGGAATTCACAAATTTCCACCAACTGCCGCATCCTGGCTAGCTCCAAAATGTCAGGGGCAAATGTGCGGCCCCACAGTACCTTCTGATTTCTCAATTTCCTTTCCCATAACTCTGGGACTCATCAACCTTTGCTTTCTTGGAGGAACCAGGTTCCTCATCAACATCCACTTTTCTTTTCACAAACTTACGAGTAAACTTTCTCTTCTCAACGGACTTTGCAGACACATGTTCACCAGAATCTTCGACCACTTCATCATTAGATTTTCCACCACTTTCATTCACTATCTTATCATCAGATTCTTCCACCAACGTTTCACTAGAAACAACATCAGCATTCTTGGTTGGACTCTCAACACTTACAAAAGTTTTCTTTTTGGACTTGGAGAGAGGGTGCTTCTTCGATTGCTTGTGAGTCAAGGAACCAGGTTCCTCTTCTACTTATTCATCCACATTGACAAAATTCATGACCTTCTCATGTACAACTTTCCCATACTTCATTAACTTCCTCTTCCTTTGACTACCTTGCTTTTCTTAAGAGCAGAATCAAGAGCCTCCTTCTTTTGCAACCTTGTAGTGGGTCGCTTAGGAGTTGGATCTAGAGTTGCAATTGGCTTACGCCTAGCCCTGATAAAGCTAGAAATAGAAATAACATCTAAATCTTCTTCACTATCAAACCACATCTCAGGAACCACCATAGACAGAGGCTCAGCATAAAAGTGGGGAGAAGGAGCAAGATCAATACTAACCTGGGGCTCTTGAGAGGACTCCTGAGTTGGATCCTCCGTGGAGGGATAAGGTACTTCATTAGGTACCCCAGTAGTATCATCCTGTGCCGATTGTTCAACCGGCACAAGCTCTCTCCCTTCTACTATAGTCTAAGGATCTTCCTCCTAAGGCTCAGATCCACCCACATATCCCTCAACAATAACCCCTTCAGCAGCTATGGAGAGCATGTTTTCTATTGCCTCTTTCTCTTGTGGTTCCATGGAAAACTCAGCAGAAGGAGGAGTATTACCTGTAAACTCAAGACCTGTCTTTGTGGAGTTAGAATTGTCAGGACCATCCTTTTGGCTTGCACTTGAGTCTTCTTCCATAGCGAAACGGAGATTTCCTGATTTTCCTCTTCGTCCCCTTTACCCTTTCACCCTATTTTTCCGACGAGACAAGAAGAGAGCTGGTATCCACAAACTTTTTCGGGGTCGAGGTTTTGCAAATCCAATGAGAACCAGAACTTGAGTGGGTAGGTGAGGAGACTGAGTGTGGGGAGAATATGCTCTAGGGTTTTGACTAGTGGTGGTGTTGGGTGAGGATTCTAATATGCGAGTTTCAACTAGTGAGGACTCTATTGGGGTGTTACTGAGAACACTGGAGTTTTCTTGATTCTCAGTCATTGTGGAATTCACTATAGAGATTAGTGGTTTGGGAAGAGAAAGAGAAGTTAGAATTTTGAAGTTTGATGTGAGGAGTTGTGACAATGATAGATGTATTTATGAGAGATGAGGGACCGATTAAGAAAAGGCGGCACTTTTGGGAGGCAGGTCGCTCATCAACAGGTGAGACATTTCGGTTCAAAAGACACAAAGGAAAGAAACTGACACACTGATGATGTGGCATTGTTTTTATCCATTCAAAATTGTGCATGAGAGAACAAAGAAGCTACTAACCTGTGTCAAGAGAATCCGGTTCCCTGCCAGATCTTGCAAGTGTAAGCTTAACCTCTTTTACCGGTATGCACTGCATCAGCTGCTCTGTAATCATCATGTGTGTCTACCTGTAACGGTATAGAAATGAGTTAGACTTTGCCAGAAAATACTTTTAAGTAATTTTACCTGTACATTTCTTTCATAGACAATCATTTAGGGACCAGGTCCTCAATTGGATTTTATCAACCCTAGTGTCAGGCGATTTCTTTCAAAATGTTCTCTGCTCAGGGCTTTGGTGAAAATGTCTGCAATCTGATTTTCAGTGCTACAAAACTTCATACAGGTGAGCCCTTTTTCAACATTGTCTCTAAGGAAATAATGACGTACATCAATATGTTTGGTCCTCTTATGTTGGACTGTATTTTTTGCCATGTTGAGTGCACGTGTATTGTCACACATAAGGAGGGCACAATCAGAGAATAATCCAAAGTCTTCCAACTATTGTTTAATCCACAACAATTGAGCATATCAAGAGGCAGCTGCTACATATTCCGCTTCTGCAGTTGAGAGTGCCTCCGAGTTTTGCTTCCTTGTACCCCATGAGATAAGACAAGAACCCAGGAAATGTGCCATTCCAGACGTGCTTTTCCTGTCCACCAGATATCCTGCATAGTCAACACCAACATACCCAACAAGATCAAAGTTGTCACCTGAGGGATAGTAGAGTACCAGGTCATGCGTTCCTTTGAGATATCTCAATATTCTTTTAGCAGCTTTTAGATGAGACTCCTTTGGATTATATTGGAACCTTGCACGGAGACCTACGCTGAACACAATGTCTGGTATGCTTGCAGTGAGATACAAGAGTGACCCTATGATGTCTCTGTACATGGTCTGACTTACAGGGGAACTAGGTTCGTTCATGTCTAGACGCGTAGCTGTGGCAATGTGGGTGTCAATAACTTTTGATGGTTCCATGTCGAATTTTTTCAGCAGCTCTTTGATGTACTTCTGCTGACTTATCAAAGTTCTCTTTTGAGATTGCTTCACTTGAAGTCCCAGGAAGAAATTTAATTCTCCCATCATGCTCATCTCAAACTCACTCCTCATGAGTTTTGCAACTTCTTCACATAGAGAGTCAATTGTGGCCCCAAAGATGATATCATCAACATATACTTGCACAATGAGCAGGTTCCTCCCTCGTTTCTTTAGAAAGAGTGTGTTGTCAATTTTTCCTCTTGTAAAGCCATTTTCTAGAAGGAATTTTGACAACTTTTTATTCCAAGCCCGTGGAGCCTGCTTTAGCCCATACAATGCCATGTCCAGTTTGTACACATGCTCAGGATTATCGTGACACTCAAATCCAGGAGGCTGCTTGACATAAACTTCTTATTTTAGGAAGCCATTCAGAAATGTACTTTTGACATTGTTGATACCCAATTTTCCCTCATATTTAAAAAAATAATATAATATATATATATATATATATATATATATATATACACTCTCTAAATAGTGCATGTGCATCATAATTTGATTTATAAGCATACAAAAGTATTTTTTTTCATAATTTTTCATATTTCTAAAGACTTTAAACCAATTTATTTCTTCATTTTATTATATAAATATCAATAATTATCCTCTAAATTATTCTTATGATGATTTAATAATATAAACTTATCATTTATATCAATATGAGGTTTTAAATATTTTTCAGTGCATTTCTTATAACTACATTTGTATTTTTAAGGCTAAATTGCATATTTTGCAATAATAGCCCACATGCATATATAATTACATTATTTATACAAAAAATTATATTTTATATTTTTATAATGTTGAGTAGTTATTTTAAATCATTTTAGTCTAAAATGATATTTTCTTATTTATTAATTACTTCTATAAATTATTTATTTATTAAACATTGGGTATTTAAAATCTGGCCCAAACCTTACCTATTTTCGGACCTAAGCTATCCAGTCCCATCCCAATAACATCTAAGCCCAAACCAAATAACCCTTAACCCAATCAATTAAACCAACCCGACCCAAGACCCCCAGCTAATCATGGTCGTTGATCTCTGAGATCAACGACCCATATTACTCCTTCCCTTTTAATTACCCTAACATTCCCCTGACCCTAAATCACTTTCACCACCCGCCGCCTTTGAACTCTCTCAAACCACCCCTTCTCTCTATCAAACCCTAGTTGTTTTCTCCCCCAAATCCCTCTCCTAATCCCACTGGACATGGGATTATACGGCCATTTCTTGCCATATACGACTCTTCCCTGGTACTGGAACCTTCCCTATACCGCTTGCCTAAATATGGAAAGTGGATCTCTTCAGAATCGAACCAAAGTCGGTTCAACTTCTTGACCTTTTCACTATTCCGTCTATATTCACTCTTGTTCTATTATGGGTATGAATCTTTGTATATTTCTGTTGATTATTACTTCCCCTAAAATTAGAGTTTCAGATCTCTTAGATTCAACCAAAATTGGTTCGATTATGTGATTTTAAGTGATATTTCTATCTATATTCATCTTATTCTGTGCAACGTTTAATTTGTTATTTTTTGATTCTGCCGATTTTGTACTTTTCCTAAAATTAGGGTTTTTGAAATTTCTCTCTTTACCTTAATGATTTCGAATGCAAATGTTCTTTCCTTTCTAGTGTTTGACTAATGATTTTCCTTGTTTGAGTTTTCGATTTCTACTGCTATATAAACCCCTCCACATTCCCTTTTAAGACTGACTCAAATCATTAAGAAATTTAATTAAAGTTAAAGTTGCGTGCTCTTTGTTCTCTAATACTCTTGCTCTATATTCTGGTTCCTGGCCGGCTGAAATCCAAGGCCAGAAACTCTGGGTTCGTGCTCTTTGCTGATATTCATAACACTGTGGACTTCTGTTCTTTCTTATTTTTTCGCTTAACTGGTGAGTTACCAAACCTTTGTCATTTGATTCCTATTTACCTGTCATTAGCATATGTTTTCACTTCTAAAGATTGTGTTTTAATGTGTTTCTGGGTTGTTCTCTTGTGCAATTTTGACTGTCTTACTTCAATTTTAGGTCTTTCTAATCTTAATTCCATTACGTTTGTAGTTTGAGACATGCTTAGACCTGATTTGAGCTAGTTAATTTCTTTTAAGTCTGCCTAGCCTATGTGTTACTGATGTTTAGGACCTTTGCACTTTAGCCATCTCTTTAGTGTTTAAATTTTCTATTAACCATGTTACTTGAACATGCTTTCATATCCCCTTTTATGGATTAGTTGACTAAGCATGAATGTATTCACTAAGTATCTAGCATAAGTCTGTTTCTGAACTTGCTATGATGACATGTAGCATGTTTGATCCTGTATGCTTCTACCATGTCTTGACTCCCCAATAGTTGCCTTAATTTGTTCTCATTATGTTAAGTTATGTTGCCAATTGATATGATCCCTTCTTGGGACACTAGCATATACACTCAGCATAATCTGAACCTTTTTCTTACTATGAGTCCGTGTACATCAATCTTGCAAACCTGTCTTGTTAATATATGCATTATGTATTGAACTTGTTTTTCTGAAACTTTGTTAAGTCTGTTCTTAAAACCTAAGCATGTTTTATTACCTGTTTTATGTGCTCAACTTGAATTTGCTTGTATCCCTCAGTGATGCCCCTTAACCTTAGTACATTCCCTTACTGTGGTATATTTTGAGTTCTTATACTTAGCCGGCTGAAAACCAAGGCTACTTAGGTTCTATCATTTGACCTCCCTAGTGTGAGCATTTCTCGGGGCCCAATTGAGACCCTTATGAACTCTGGTACACTAGGATTTGGTCCTTACTCTTTTTCTGAATTTCCCCTATCAACCTCCCTAGTGTGTGCACTACCCTGGGTTCTTGAAGCCCTTGGGAACTCTGACATACTAAGGTCTTGGTTCTATTTTCTCAACTATGTTTTCTACCTACTAGATGAATCAATTGGTTTTTGGCTTCCTTATGTCAATAAATATGTAATTTCTGGGTTGTTGTGAACCATGGGAATGAATGCCTGGCACGGCTGGGTATATCTTTTGGCATGCTGTAGGCTCATTATAGTTATTTTATAATTTATGACATTCATTGGGTCTGTAATAATATTGTAATAACAATTGGGGTATTAGTAAAATTGGGAAAAAGGGGTTTATATTAATACTTGCATTAAATGGGTAGAGATCCTGCCTATAGGTGCTCTACTTTGCTCAAATGTGTTATTATGCTCAAATGTGATCAGTTATTATGCATTAGAAATCTTTCCTATAGGTTCTCAACTTTGCTCAAATGTGTTCTACTTTTACCTGTTAGAAACCATGCCTATAGGATATTAAATGACCAGTATCTCAATGTGCACATGCATTAGGCTGTATAGGATTCCGTTAATTTACATGCTACCTAATCTGCAAATTTAGATACCATGCTTATACGATCTAAAATCAGTCTTAATTATAACTATAGAAATCCTGCCTATAGGGTCTAAAATCAATCTTAATTATTATCCTGCTCGTTTCTTTCAAGTGCTAATGTTGAACTTTCAACACTGTGCTAATTATCATTATTAGAAAGCATGCCTATAGGACTCGACTAAGTAGTTCTGAAAATATTCTTGTGATTACCATTGTTAGTTACTGCGTGAATCACCTAGATATCATGCCTATAGGTTTAACCTTTAATACTTATGATCAGTAGGTAACTGCATAGTCTTTTAGAAATCGTATCAAGAAAATGGCTTCTACATATGAAACTGTCTGCCTATTAAAATCCAGTATCACATAGAGATCATGCCTATATGATTCAATAACTTTAATTTGTCTAAAATCTGCAACTGTCAAATGTTAATTGGTTTGCGTGCATTTGGTTGTCTAAGTGCGGAGGCTAACTTGAGCCCTTATTTGTCTATACATGAAAGTCCAAATTATTTTGTATGTCGCCTAGTTTTCTCCTTTTTTTAGCAACCTAAGTTAAGTCTAGAACCACCCAAGATAGAGGTCCAAACGCCTCCTGAGCCATAGGTATGGGACGCTTAGTGCAAGCATAAGGTACGATTTAAAATCAACTAGTACGTCTTAGGTAAACAACTTAAATATAGTAATCGGGTAACAGGAGATGATAGTCTGTGCCCGCTGAATAGTGCGAGTAACACCCCACCTCGAGGGAGTTACGAAGTATTATTTATGTTGCACGGGGTGATCCTTTAGGCTAAAAAACATAGGATCCCTACCTTTGTCTCAAAAATCAATTATTTATTTGCCCAATTTTATCTTTTGTTTAGACTAAATCATATAATTCGAGTTCGGCCGGGACCCACATTTATAGACCTCGAGGAGTGCTAACACCTTCTCCTCGAGGTAATTTGAGCCCTTACCCAATATTTGGTGACGCAAACTGGTGAAACTGAGTTATTTGTAAATAGGTGCCCTAATGCACCTCAATCCCGTTATGTAGCGACTCTCTCTTTTAACATCCTTCATTAAAAGAGTTGTCACGTGTCGAAACCCGATTTTGCGAGAAAAAGGGGTGCGAAAGACATCCATTT
The DNA here is from genome assembly GCA_005239525.1 of Nicotiana knightiana. Taxonomy (NCBI): domain Eukaryota; kingdom Viridiplantae; phylum Streptophyta; class Magnoliopsida; order Solanales; family Solanaceae; genus Nicotiana; species Nicotiana knightiana. The sequence continues at coordinate 107,930 of MDKJ01287153.1, forward strand.
GAACAATGTGAACTCCATATGAGATGCAAAGGCAATAAGAATTCCGATAGCTTCCATTCGAGCAACTGGAGAAAATGTTTCATCATAATCAATCCCTTCTTCCTGATTGTAGCCTTGAACTACAAGCCTTTCCTTGTTTCTTATTGTATTTCCAAACTCATCGAGTTTTTTCCTGAATACCCACCTGGTCCTTATGATAGTTCGATCTGCAGGTCGAGGAACCATGTGCCATACCATGTTTCTTTCAAATTAATGTAGCTCCTCTTGCATGGTTGTGATCCAGACTGCATCTTTCAATGCTTTTTCGATATTTTTAGGCTCTGTTTGGAAAAGAAAGGCTGAAAAGACAAGTGAGTTTCTGGCTTTTGATCTGGTTTGAACTCCTGAGTCAAGCGGGCTGATTATGTTGTCAAGAGGATGTAAGATTTTGTGCTTCAAATTTGGTACATGAATCTCATTGGTAGAGGGCCCAGGTATGTCTTACTGAGGTTCTTGGTCGCGTTCTAATTCAGCAAGTGGAGTACCTTGGACTACATCAACAACTCTATTTTCAGCTTTAGTAGTTGTGATCGTGGAACTAGGTTTCTCTCCAATGGATGGAGATGTGGTTTCATCATCTTCATCGGATTCCTTGACATGACTCATCATATCTGCCTCTCCATTTTCCATGTCAATAACTTCACCTGTAAAAGACAAAGGTCCTCCATCTTGATCATCATGTATGTCCTTCTTACAAGAGAGATGAGATTCATCAAAGATCACATGGATACTCTATTCAATATATTGAGTTCTTTTGTTATAAACTTTGTAAGCTTTACTTTGAGACGAGTATCCCGGAAAGATTCCTTCATCACTTTTGGCATCAAAATTTCCAAGTGCTTCTTTGCCATTGTTGAGTACATAGCATTTGCATCCAAAAGTCCTCAGATGTGTTAGCTTGGGCTTTCTACCATTCAGCAACTCATAGGGTGTTTTGTTTAGAAAGGACCTGATCATGCACCTGTTTATCAGGTAGCAAGCAGTGTTGATTGCTTCTGCCCAGAAATATTTTGCAATGCCACTGTCAATTAGCATCGTCCTTGCCATGTCTACCAGAGTCCTGCTCTTCCTTTCTACAACGCTATTCTGTTGTGGTGTTCTTGGAGCTGAGAAGTTATGAGTAATACCATTTTCAACACAGAATTTATCAAATTTGGCATTATTAAACTCTGTCCCATTGTCTGATCAGATGCAAGCCACATTTGTTTCCATTTTCACTTGATCTTCTTAACAAAAGCAACAAATACTTGGAAGGTATCATCCTTGGTTCTAAGAAACAGGGACCAAGTGAATCTGGAGAGGTCGTCCACTATTACAAAAATATATCTTTTTCCTCATCTGCTTGGCACCCTAATAAGTCCACATAGATCCATATGAAGAAGATCTAGTGGCCTTGAGAAGTTGACCTCCTTTTTGGGATTGAATGAGGATCTGACATGCTTCCTTTTTTCACATGAATCACACACCTTGTGTTCCTTGAAGCTCGACTTGGGTAGACCGCGAACTAGGTTCTTCTGGACTAGTTTTTTCAGTAATGAAAAGCTTGCATGCCCCAACCTTCTGTGTCATAATTCAGCATCATCATCAACAACTTTAAAAAGCTGAGATCACAACTTTACAAGAACTCAAACTCAGCAACATAGATGTTCTTGTATCTCTTGGCCCCTAGAACCACTTCACCTGTCACAAGATTTGTGACTGTGCATATCTTTGACAGAAATTCCACCTTGTTTCCTTTGTCACATATCTGAGAGATACTCAGCAGACTATACTTCAAATTATTGACATAGTAAACATTCCCAATTAAGTGAGTGAATGACTTTCCAATCCTTCCAACTCCTAGAATGTATCCGTTTTTGCCATTTCCAAAGGATACACTCCCTCCTTGCAGGGATTTCAGTGAAAGGAAATCGATTATGTTTCCACTCATGTCCTTTGAGCAACCACTATCCATGTACCATTGTTGGCTGCTCTACTTTACTGCTGGCTGCACAAGGAAATAAAGGGTTAGATTTAGGAACCAAACAAGTTTGGGTCCCTTGTAGTGAGGAAAAGTATGAATGAGTATTCTTTTAGTCCAGCCAGGCATCATGCATTTTCTATATAAGGGACCAGGTTCTCTGGCAATAGTTACTTTCACAGAAAAAACTTTGTTTTTCTGTTGAGACTGAACCCTAGCCTTGCTGTTTTCCTTAAGGTTCCCATTGTTACCACAGTGAGTACAAATTCAACTATCGGGTACAGTAACATACTTGCTATGAGGGTTTTAGAGAGTCTTCTCCCTTTGAAATCCAATTGCCTGCATGTTTCCCCCATTATTAATGTACATGGCAGTGATAGAATCATAGGACCAGGTCCATTTGAGTGACTTTTCAAGATAACTCTTGACTCTTCCTAGTTCTTCCTGAAGTTGTTTTTTCTTTTAAAGTTCAACACACAGTCTAGACTTCACTGCATTCATCTCATCTTCAAGTCTAAGATGTGCTTTATTAGCAACTTCCTTACCTTTGTGAAGAGTCTCCTGCCTACCCTCTTCTTTTAGTGCCTTAATTGTGTCATTCAGATCCACTACTACAGCTAATAGATCATCTCTCTCAAGCTCAGCGTTAGAAACCCTTTTGGTTAAGACATTTTTTTCCTTTTCTTCACTCTCAATGGTTTCCTTCAAATCAACTACCACTACTACTAAGTCATCTCTCTCAAGTTCTAAATTAGCAATTTTTTCAATTAAGACCTCTTTCTCTTTCTTTTTACACTCAGTTGTTTCCTTTAAATCAACCACAACAACTACTAGATCATCTCTTCATGTTCTACATTTGTGACTTTTTCAGTTAGGGCATCTTTTTCTTCTTTCAAACTCTCAATAGTTTCTTTCAAGTCTACCACAACGTCTACCAGGTCAACTCTAGATTGTTCTGCTTCTCCTAATTCCACACTTACAACATTTTTATCATTTATAAGACTGTGGTATGCATCTATTAACACATTTGCCAAAGTCATTAGTTTTTTAGGAGAATAAGATTTTTATATTTCTCTGAACATCCAAAAAATTTACCTCATAATCGTCATCGTCATTGTCATCTTCATCATCAGGATGAGCCATCAAGGAAAAAGTGGAGTCATAATCAGTTGCTTCACTTTCTACTTCCATCATTGAATTGTCACCGTGATTATTATCTTCTTCAGATTCGCTAGAGGAATCTCCCCATGCAGCAAGAGCTTATTTCACAACATTGTAAGCGACATTCTTTCTCTTGAAGCGTTTATCAGGAAGCAGGTTCCTCTTGTCTGCTTTGTCTGTGTTGTGCTTGAATGTATCCTGCTTTAGGAGGGGACAGTCCTTGATGAAGTGTCCTAGTTGGCCACACTTATGACAGAGGTCATATTGTTTTGGCTTGCTAGAACTCCCTCTTTTTCAAATGTCTTCATTTCTGCGAACCATCTTCTGAAATCTTCTTGTCATGTAAGCCATATCACCATCCTCACCACTTGAATCATTGTTGTCTGTTTTGAGAACCATGTTCTTCTTTCTTTTGGGCTCTCTTCTTTCATTGTCCTTTTTTTTTCTTCATTTCATATATTTTCAAATTGCCAACGAGTTCATCGATGGTCATCTTCTGCAAGTCATTTGCCTCTGTAATGACGTTCACTTTGCTTTCTCAAGAACTAGGCAGCACACTAAGGATTTTCCTGACTAGCTTGTTTCTTGGAATATTTTCACCAAGAGAGTGAAGCTCATTAATGATAGAGGTGAAGCGATTGTGCATATCTTAGATAGATTCATCATCTTTCATCCTGAAGAGCTCGTGTTCAGTTGTGAGCATGTCGATCTTGGATTGCTTGACCTGTGTTGTTCCTTTGTGTGCTGTTTGAAGAGCTTTCCAAATTTCCTTGGCTGATTGACATGCCAATATCCTGTTGTATTCATCAGGACCAATACCACAGACAAGGATTTTCTTTGCACGAACATTATTGTCTATGTCTTTCTGGTCGGCATCATTGAACAGTTACAGCAGGGTCACCACTAGTTATTGTGGGAACGAAAGATCCACCACAGATGACGTCCTAGAGCTCGGAATCTTCAGCCATGATGAAATCGTGCATACTTGTCATCCACCATCCATAATACTGGCCATTGAACCTTGGTGGCCTATAGGTAGACTGACCTTCTTCAAAGTTTGGTAGAGCAGCCATGAGGATCCTTTCTAGGTGTTAACCTGATAGAAAGAACCTGCTCTGATACCAATTGATAGAATTCGAGGGTCCACCAAACTATATAGAGAACCAGGTTCTCTATTAGTTTTCACAGATTACACAAACACAATAGAAATTAAATGATAATGAGAATTTTTACGTGAAAAATTCCCAACTCACGGGATCAAAAACCTCGGCATACCCTTGTAGGATTTCAACTTCAATACTGAGCAAAATATTTAGATTACAACCTATTGTAACCTAGGAATTAACTCTTTAATACCTCACTAACTTTTAAAACTCCTATTACAAGCCACTTTGTAGTACCTCTATTACAAAGACTTTACAACTTGATTGACTCTAGCCAAGACACAAGCACTGAGGTTTATGATTTTACAAAGAGTTTCCTACAAAATACTTCTAAGTAAGCTAAGTAGGAATTACAAAAAAGAACGTTAACAAAGTTACAACTCAATTAAGGACATACAATCACTTGATATGGGAAACTGGTCCGTAGCAGTGTTGTTCTTTGTTCTTGATGCACTTGAGAATGGTTAACTGGATGCTCAATCAAGGTTGGAGTGCTTGAGTAAATTTTATAAGTGTTCAAGTGATGTTTTGTCATTGGTTTAATGTTAATATAATATTGATGACATCACTTGAATGATGTAAGTAACTTGGGTACAAGATCCTTCTCAATGGAGTTGATTGTTGCACTGTATAGTACTGTAGCGTGTGCAGGCAGTCACTTTCCAACTGTTGAAGAGTTGAGTTGTACTATCACTAGGGGAACTGGAGTCCATCTGTTCCCCTTTTAAATATTTTAACTTCTCAAAGACTGAAAACATCTACAAGTAAAGTCTGGTCATTTCCATACGCTTGAGAATGTGGACCAGATGTGTATCAGGTTCCTTATCTGGTTATTGACATTAAGTTTGTTAGATCATCAAAACATAAAACAACGTACTTATAACCTATCACTATATTACTCCCTCCGTCCCATTTTAATCGTATTTTGGCTCTTATCATGCCCATTAAGAAAATAATAAGTACAAAGCATTATTTACTAAGTTATCCTTATTAAATGCTTTTTGAGATTCGAGCAGTATTAAAAAGAACTACGGCTTCTCTAATATTACATATATTGTTGGAAACAATTAAAAAATTTAATCTTGAATTCCTAAAGTGATAATTATTTTGTGATAATTTTTTGAGCTAAAGTGTCTATTAATTTGGGACGGTGGAGTATGTCTTAACGTACAGCCATCTGAGATAAATCAAATTTCCCTAAGTTCTCTTCTATTTTTTTTTCTTTTCTGAAAAAACATACAACTTATTCTTGTAAAATTTCAAGTTCTATTGAACATGAATTGCATTCGCAATGTGTAAATCTTGAAAGAATGTTTTCCTTTTGGTAATAATATAAATATTACCATTAACACCCAAACCTTTACAAATGAAGAGCACCTATTTCTGCTAATAGAGCTTAGACCTCAAACAAACACACAAAGCTAATTAAAAAATTGTTGAATTAAACTTCTACATCTATGTCCCTTCTTTGACTTGCTAAGTAATTGTATCCTTTCTGTCAATCCCTCTTTATCTTCAAAACTACCTCGTCTTTATGTACAGTACTTCTCTAAATATTTTTCAATTTCTGGCCCTCCATGTATGTTATAGTAATTTTCCAATTTTTCCTTTTGATAATTCTCAGCATTTGGTTGATGCTACCTCCCTGCATAGTGATTCCTGTCCATTGGAAGATATCTTGTTTTAGTGTTCTAAACGATTCACATTCTTCAAACAAGTGATCGGTTGTTTCCTTGGCTTGAGTATTACACATACATCAGCTTTCATCAGCCACTGGTATATGTAACTTCAGTAGCCTATCCTTAGTAAGCAGCCTCCCTTGTGTTGCCAGTCACAAGATCTGATGTTTTATACTTCAATACCACATAAGAGGGGGTGATTTGTGTGGTGTTCAATTTTTCACATGCACAGATTAAAGAAGGATCTGGTTCTTCTACGTGTTCCTCACACTACAGTTGCAGAATAATAAATGCAGAAAGTAAAGAACACAAGTATTTTTACGTGGAAAACACCCGGATCTAAAGGTGAAAAAATCACGACCTACTACCCAGTAAGATTTTCTCCAAACGCTTCACTACAACTTTGAGACAACAACAAAGTTTAAAAACTCTTGAAACCTAAGGATTAAATCTAACCCTTATAGCAACCTGCCACAGGCTGTTGCGACAGCTTCAAGTTAACTTTAACTTGAACAATACAACTCGAGTTTACAATCTCTTGCAAACCTAAGGATTAACTCTAACCCTTATAGCAACACGCCACAAGCTGTTGCAGCTATTTCAACTTAACTCTAACTTGAAAGATACAACTCAGGTAATAATTTGCTTCTAAGAAAGCTGAAAGGTACAACTCAAAACGCCTACTACACTTTGAACTAGAAATAAAGAAATACACATAAAACTCTTTATGGAGCTGGTTCTTCAATATGGTTCGTGTAGCTTCAGGATCACACTGTTAAATCTCACAGGAATTGCTCACAAAATGCCTTGCTATTTTGCTATCAATTTGTGCTTAACTTCAGTATGTGTTCATCGCCTGTAAAAGAGAATACAACTGATATATATAGAGTTAGAAAATAAATATTAACTAGAGTCTAATGCTTTACTCTTCCTTGGTGGAAGAGTTCTAGTCAACTTCAACTTCTAACTCTTCCCTTATCTTGGATAGAGTTCTCTTCAAGTAATGAGTCCTGCTCCTTATCAAATATGCAACCTTTTCGCTCAGGGATTATCAGAAATAACCGCTTATACTTATCCCTTTCACGTGCATGCCTTTTGCTTGATTATGTCAATCATCTGTGTACACTGTCCATGGACTTGGTTCATGCATGTGTTCCTTTTTCAATCATAAAAAAACTTACTCATGCCAACATGATCTTCTTTGGTTAAGCTAATGCAGCCCAAATTAACTTCAATGTCTTGCGCATAGGATGAAACTTTAAATCAGGCAACATCCTGACAATCTTTAATATTCTGAACATATATTCCATCACTAGAACAAACAATAGAGATGAGACAGGATCACCTTGCCTAAGTCCTCTCTTCCCTACAAAATAACCATGCCCTTCTCCATTCACCTTGACTGAAAATTTGATTGTTGATACACAAATCATAATCTACTTAATGAATTTGTCGGGAAACCCAAAGCCTGCTAAAACTTATTCAAGGAAGTCCCATCTCACCATGTCATAAGCTTTCCTTAAATCAATCTTCATGAGACACCTTGGAGAGGTCTTCATGTTGTAGTGTCTAAGCAAATCATGACATATCAATACACTGTGCAGCATGGATCTGTTTTGCACAAAAGATGACTGATTTTCTGCCACAAGGAAGCCACAACACTTCTCAATCTACTACAAATCAGTTTAGAGACATTTGTATATGACATTACAACATGAGATAGATATAAATTGGCTAGCATATTCTGGTACCTCCTCTTAGGGTTGAGTGTTATGTTAGTTGAGTTAATTTGTCTCGACAAATTAGCATTTTGAAAGAAATCTAACACTGCTAATTAAGTGACCTCTTGCCCTACTATTTGTCAAGATTCCTTGTAGAATTCACTTCCAAATCCATCATGTCACGACCCAATTTTTACTATAGGCCGTGATGGTGCCCAATGTTGCCGCTAGACAAGCCAACAATGAACTATCTATGTAATTGTTTGTTTTAGTATTTTGAAGTCATTGATTTTATTTAATAAGTGAACGATTAATAGGTGATCGTAATAATGTAAAGCATGAAATAAATGAAAGAGTGAAGTAATGAAATTAATATCAATAAACCATGAAATATCAACTAGAATCTCCCAAAACCTGGTGTCACAAGTGCAAGAGCAAACTAGTAGAATATAAAAAATATCCTATACTATTGTCTAGAGTAAGATGGATAGAAAAAAAATATACCAAAGAAGAGACTCTAGGTGTTGCAGAACGGGGCATAAGGAGCAGATCACCACTAAGTCTCCAGGTAGCGAGGTACACGCCTAAATGACCGCCAGATGCACCTGCCTCAGATCCTGCACATAAATAACATGTACCCAGTAAGTATCTAGTCTAACCTCGAAGAAGTAGTACGATGGATCGACATCAACACTTATTAAGGGTCAATAAATAAAATATAGAAACCATAAGTAGGCATGAAATACAACAATAATAGTGAGATAAGAAATAGAAATTTATAATTCTTAAACATAACATTAATTTAAAGTCTCCAACTATCATCGGCAAAGTATTTAACATATAAGAACCACCAAGTAATTTCCTAGTCTCGGATCAAGAAGAAATATCAAGTATAATCGGACTTCGAGCAATATCACGCACGATTTATGTCGAGGTTGTACGGTCTGATCCAGGATAGCATATATACCACTAAGGGTCGACCAACACGAACCATAGATGCATATATTATACTGCCGAGGCGTTCGGCTCGATCCACAGGAAGAGAGAATACTCTATGAACTCCGATTAACGGCTACTACATAAGAATAATACTCAAAGAAGGCATGATCTCCACTATCAGTCAAGTAATCCGCCAAAATTCAAAGTAATAAAGCTTAGTATTTACAAATCCGTTATCCAATTTCAATTATAATTTAAGTAATTAAACTAACAAGTTTGGTGCAAATAATACAAGTAATACATGGTAGAGTCCTAAAACTACCTGGACATAAGCATAATTTTAGCTACGTACGGATCTTATCACCTCGTGCACACGTAGCACTCATAATTATTAGTAAATAATCATTTATAATACCTACGGGAATAATTTCCTCTTACAAGATTTGGTAAGGGACTTACTTTGTTTCCAAGTTCTCTTCCCGGTCCACAATTCACACTAAAAGCCTCAAGTTGGTACCACGCAATAAGAAACTAGCCAAATGTAGTATAAAGTAATCAACATATACTCAAAGTTTTATAATTTCATTATTAGAGTAATTACCCAACTCAAATTGGAAGGTTCCTAAAATTCACCCCCAAGCCCACGTGTCCAGATTCTGGAAAGTTTTGAAGATTTATGTTACCCATAACCTTACAAACACAAATATATAATTTCTACTCAATTCCATAATCATTTTCATGGTCTAATCCCATTTTTAGCAAAACCTAGATTTTTCAACATAAATTCTATAATTTCCACAATTTTCAAGTTAAGATCTATCCAAAATCCATGTATTTAACTCACATTAAGTAGTAATTACTTACCTTACAATGATAGGTGAAAAATCCTTCTCTAAGAGCTCCAAAATCGACCAACCCAAAGTGAAATGAGAGAAGAACTAAATCCCGAACTAAATGCACCCTTCTGCCCATCAATTTGCTTATGCGGAAACTTCACCGCTTCTGCGGCTCCGCATACATCACAGATGCAGTCCTCACTAAGGTCCCCCCCCTCGCTTCTACGGTCCAAAACCTGCTTCTGCGGTTTCTCACCTGCGAAACATTTTCGCATATGCGGTTCTAGCTCAACTGGACCTCTTCCGCTTCTGTGATGCCTTCTTCGTATCTGCGGGTTTGCATATGCGGTCGAGCCCTCGCTACTGCATGGTCGAGCCCTCGCACTTGCGTCCCTCCCCTTCTCAACTTTGGTCTGCTTCTATGGTTGCGCACCTGCGCTCCGCACCAGCGAACTCAGCCCACCAAGACAAAACTCGCACCTGCGGCTATTCAACTGCTTCTGCAGAGTCACACCTGCGGTCAATTATTCGCAGGTGGGAAAGCACCAGATCCCAATAGCCTTCAGCAATCTTCTAAGTTCAAACATGTTCCGCACATCGTCTGAATAACACCCGAGGCCCTCGAGATCTCGTCCAAACATACCAACAAGCTCTTAAACATAAAACAGACGTGCTTGAACCCCCAAAACACGTAAAACAACATCAAAACTAAGAATCGCACTCCAAATTCAAATTGAATCAACTTATGCACTTCAAACATTTTCAACTAGCTCCGAACGCGTCGAATAATACTTAAATAACTCGGAATGACGCTATTTTGCGTACAAGTCATAATTCACCATACTGGCCTATTCCGGAGCTCGAAATACCCAAGGGACCTCTTTAACACCAATACCTACTTCAAACAAAATTCAAAGAACTAGAGAACCTTCAATGCGCCAACTTTACACATTAGGCGCCGAAACGCTCCCGGGTCGCTCGAAACTCGATCCGAACATACGCCCAAGTCTAAAATCATCATACGAACCTATTGGAACCATCAAATCCTAGTTTCAAGGTCCTTTACTCAAAATGTTGACTCAAGTCAAACTTGGCCATCTTAGGCCAATATTAAGGAACCAAGTGTTCCGATTTCAAACCGAACTCTTCCAAACCAAAACCAACGATCCCCGCATGTTATAAAATACTAAAAGAACATAAGGGGAGTCTTAATTAGGGAAAAGGTATATCTAGAAAGTAAAACGACCAGTCGGGTCATTACACATCAAGGCTTAGACTTTTACTACCGTTTATCCGAAATGTTGTATCTTTTACATTTTTATCTTCAAAAGGTTTCATTAGTGCAAGTTGTTGCTCAATTGACAGTGTAGGACCCTCCTTCAGGAAATATTTTGAGGATTGCAGTCTTGAATCTGTTGTCCTTCCAAGTAGGTCTTCAAAATACTCCACAAAAAGCCTTGCTCTTTTGTCAGGTTCTGTTTGCCAATCTCCCATATTATCCTTGAGATGTGTTATGGCATGTTTCAACTTGCTGTGCTTTATAACATAGTAAAAATACTTTGTATTATCGTATCTCAATCTAATACAACTAGCTTTACTCCTTTGCTGGAGATATAATTCTGCCAAATATGATGACTGACTAAATTTTTTATTTGCCTGTGATTCCTATTGTTGAAGCCCTACTTGGTTGGATACCTATGGAGTTGTTGCTGAACTTGCTTAAGAGCCTTCTTATCATCAGTGACTTCTGAGACTAAGTCATGAGAAGACAGAATATTTAGGCCTTTCAGCTTATTCATCAACACTTTCAATTTCTTTACCACCATGTAAATTTTGCATCCCACAAAGACAGTGTTCCATCCTTCACTAACTGTAGTAGCAAAGAGCGGATGATGAGTCCACACATTACTAAACTGGAAGGATCTTTTGTCTTTATTTCTTCCTGTGGATAGAGTGATTTTAGCAGGACAATGATCATTGATACCCTCTTTGAGAAACACAGTTCTACATGAAGGCATCTCATCCAACCATACTTTTTATGACAATTGTATAATTTTTACGAAGAAGATATAAGTTACCTCGACACTAGTTACCCCACCCTCTACAAAGTATAAGTTATTCAGATACTAATTTTAATCCGGAAATAACTTATACTAAGTTTGTTAACCAAATAAAATATTAAAATGATATTAAATTTTTATATCAACACTATACTTTCTTATACTTCGTACCAAACGACTCCTAATAATAACATATTAGTCGGACAGTAAATAAATTCGTTAAGGACTATGTTTATACTGTCACCGCTAAATCTTTTTTTTCGTTTTTCAAATGGAATTTGCACCAACAAAAGATGCCTCAGAAAGACACATATTTGCTTAGATCATCTATACCATGGTAGTAATTGTTTTGGACTGCATATGGAAATACTAAATGATAATAAATGGAACATGTTATCATCAAGACCGATGTCGCATCTAGTGATCTCATAGGAGCTTAGTTAGAGCTGATCACCGCTGTTGACTATTTACCTGAGAAATTAATAATTTATCTTTATAAATGAATTCTTTATTTCTCTGGGATTTCGGTATTTACTTGAATACTACTCGTACAGTTCAGTGTGAATTACGAAATATAATTCTACTCTACCCAAAATAAGGAAAAAGAAAAAATAGCGAACTAGAAATATAGGAAATTGTGCAAGGGACGGTGCATTTGCTTTATATTATTTTATTCTATTTCTTATTCTCATGTATTTTGCTATGGGTTCAATTTTTAATATTTTAACATTGAACTCATTCTATTTTTAAATTTATGGGTTCATATTTTTACCAATTTAATAAATTTAATGAATTTTTATATATAAATTTTTACTATATATCCAAAGTTATGGGTTCAATTGAACCCGTCGTCAAAACTCTACGTCCGACCTTGGGTGGGTACACTATAACTGAAAATTGATGGTCTTAGGGATAAAAGTTTAGTGTTTGTTAAAAAAAAGAACACTACTTTGCTTCTTGCTGCTGGGCTTCTTTTTCTTTTACCTTTTACTTTTTTACTTGCAATTTTCTTTTCTTTTTTTCTTCTTAGGTTCTGTCTTGTTAGACTTTGAGAAAATTTATTAGTATTAACATTTTAATTAAGATTTAAAATTATATGCGGGTAAAATTTTATATTATTAAAGTAATTTAATTTATTATAACATATTATTTACTCTATTTCTTGGTTATAGGATCATGCTTGTATATAAAGGAGTTACACGTTATTGTAGTCAATTTATCCGCATAGTTGTAAAATATTATATACAATCAATATACATAATTTAAATTAACATTTTTAAAGGGGGACTAAATATACCTCTTGTTGGTAGAAACATATATATATATATGATGCTTCAACTTTACAGCTTGTTTGGATAGTTGTTATCTATTGTGTTGTATCATATTGTTACTTTAAATAAGATGTTTATTTTGGTTGTTACTTACATTTTATTGTGTCGTATCGTTAAATCCATCGTTACGTAACGACGAAATGTATCACTTTATGTAACGACCGATTTGGTGTGGTTGTATCGTTAACTTGTCTTTTTCTCTCATCTCACCCTTCATTATTATTAAATTATTGTATTTTAGCATTTACCCTACTTTTTTATATAATAAATTTACGCCACATCATAATTTTTGTTTGTACTATTGCAAGTTTATTCTTCATATTGTTGGTGTATGATATCATGAAACAACATCAAATGATACAATCTATCCGAACATTGTATTCATCAAACGATACAGTATAATACAATACGATACGATACATTATGAAACGATGTGTAACAACCATCTAAACAAGCTGTTAATCTCAAAACTTTAAAAAAAAAAAAAAAAAAATTGTGATCCCAATTTGGGAAGGTGGGACCCATTTTCAATGTTTTAATAATAAAGCAGTTGAAGCTTCTCTTGCTCGCTTCCCTCCTAACCCAAACACCTTCAAAACCTATGTAAACTAGTTCAGTGGTAAAATATTCTTGTATTTTTAGATGTCAAAAGCAGCAATAGAGTGTAGAGAGAAGAGCATACATACACAAGAGTGATTCTTTTCTTCGTCTCTTTCTCTCATTGTAGGTTGTGCCATTGCTTCTGTTTTTTTCCTTTGAAATTCATTTGGAAAATGCAGAGTATCAATGTGTTACTGCTGCTGTCTTTGTTTCTCTTTTCATTGTTTTCCTCCTCAGTTAGAGCCACTGTTTCATATGATGACAGAGCTATAATCATCGATGGGAGAAGAAGGATTCTTATTTCTGGTTCAATTCATTACCCAAGAAGCACTCCCGAGGTAAAATTGCAGTAGTATAACGTTTTCATTTTTTGACAAACTTGTTTTATTCTTTTAATGTTTTGTGTTTTGAGAATGGGTTTGTCTTTAATGCTATGTGGCTGCAAGAATTTTTCTCAAGGTTGTCATTTTCTGCAGATGTGGCCTGATCTTATTCAAAAGGCTAAAGATGGAGGCTTAGATATTATAGAGACTTATGTATTCTGGAATGGGCATGAAACCTCTCCTGGAAAAGTAATGCTTTAAGATTTTGCTAAAGAAAAAGATTAAAAATTGACTTGTTTCTTATTCTCCTTCATGACTGTATTCTGTTTACAGTTTAAATTCGAGGGGAGGTATGATCTGGTTAAATTTATCAAATTGGTACAAGAAGCAGGCCTCTATGTTAATCTCCGCATTGGGCCTTACATTTGTGGAGAATGGAATTTTGGGTAAAATTCAAATAAGAAGTTACTAGTAGAAAGCAAATGGAATTTATTTATCTGGTTTTACAATCTTTATTTATGCAGGGGATTTCCTGTTTGGTTAAAATATGTACCTGGTATGGAGTTTAGAGCAGACAATCACCCGTTCAAGGTTTTGATTTATATATGACTTTGGATTTCAGATTTCTTCATCAGTTATTGTTGTTAAGTTTTCTGGTTGACTATGTTGCAGTTGGCAATGCAAGGATTTGTACAGAGAATTGTCAACATGATGAAGTCAGAAAATTTGTTTGAACCTCAAGGTGGACCAATAATTTTGGCACAGGTTTGAAAATATGCTCGTTGTTAATTTTGGTTGATTTAGTAGTAGAGTATTATATTTAAGGAAACATTAGTAGTGCAGATAGAAAATGAGTATGGACCAATTGAGTGGGAAGTTGGTAGTCGTGGTAAAGCTTATATAAAATGGGCAGCTGAAATGGCTGTGGGTTTAGACATTGGAGTTCCATGGATCATGTGTAAGCAAGAGGATGCCCCTGATCCTGTGGTAAGCAATTCCACATTTATTTATCACCACTTCCTTACTCCCCAATATCCTATTATGCCCCAATTTCCCCACTACTTACATTTGTTTATTCTGCTGCAGATTGATACTTGCAATGGCTTCTACTGCCAGGATTTCCGTCCTAATAAGCCCTACAAACCTAAAATGTGGACAGAAGTCTGGACTGCCTGGTAATTTCCAAGAGTTTAAGAATTATTACTCCATCTGTTCCGGTTTCCTTTTCGGTCCGTTCGAAAAAGAATGATCTCTTTTTAAATTTGGTAACAATTTAGCTTAAACTTATAAGTCTACCCTTAATGAGAAGCTTTTATAACCACACAAATACTCTGACCCCTTTTTAACTTGTTTAGGACCACAAATTCCAAAAATTTTCATTTTTTCTTAAATTTCATGCCCAGTCAAACATGTTCACATAAATTGGAATGGAGGAAGTATTTTTTTTTTAATAAACTAGAATCTTTTATTTAACCATATATAGCAATATGTACAATCTGACTCATGAGTTACATCTCAAAAGGAATCAAAACTTTCAACAGACTACACCTATACTGATGTTTTATAATTTAATACCACACAACAGGGGTGATTTATATGGTGCATAATTTTTGCGTGCATTGAATTATAGAAGCACTTGGTTCTTCTATGCGTTTTTAATACTAAGGGGAATAAGTAATGCAGAAAATAAAAAATACAAGTATTTTTACATGGAAAACACTCAGCTCAAAAGGTGAAAAATTCATGGCCTACTTTTCAATAGGATTTTCCAAATTACTTCACTACAACTCTGAGCCAACAACAATGTTTAGAAACTCTTACATACCTATGGATTAACAATAAAACCCTTGTAGCAACACGCCATAGGCTGTTGCGACTTCTTCAAGTTAACTCTAACTTGAATGATACAACTCAAGTACCTATTACAATTTGTTTCTAAAGAAAGCTGAAATATACAACTCAAAAGCTTCTACTATGATGAAGTAGAATTAAAGACAGACACATGGAACATGTTCATATGGCTTCAGGTTCACACTCTTGAAACTCGCATGAATTGCTCGCAAAATGCTTGCTATTTTGCTCTCAATTCTTGCTTAACTTCAGTATATGTGTGAAACCTGTAAAAGAGAACAAGCTAATATTTATAGAGTTAGTAGAATAAGGATTAATTAGAGGTCTAGTACTTTACTCTTCCTTGGTGGAAGAGTTTTAGTTATCTTCAACTTCTAACTCTTTCCTTATCTTGGATAGAGTTCTCTTCAAGAAGGAGTCTTACTCCTTGTCAAATATGCCATCTTTTCGTTTAGGGATTATCATAAATAACCACTTACACTTATCCCTTGCATGTGCATGTTTTTTGCTTGATTTTGATCGTAACCTGTGTGTAGTGTCCATAGACCCAGTGGCAGAGCCAGAATTTTTATTAAGGGGTGTCAAAATATATAAAAGTAAACATACCAAAAAATTAAGGGGAGTCAACACGTAGCATATATACATATAAATATTTTTTTACCTACCTATACAGTGTATTTTTCCAGCGAAGTGGTGTCATTTGACACCCCTTCCTATAAGATGGCTCTGCCACTGTATAGACCTGGTTCATGCATGTGTTCCTTTGTCAATCATCAAAACCTAAACTGCTCAGGTAAAAACTTTCCCCCTTTTTGATGATGACATCTCCGTGATTTCCAGAAACATGGAAACTGTTTCTACTCAGCTCAACATCAAACACAATGTGAGAATACTTTCCATTTTAAAGTCACAAATCGACAAGGATCATGTTCATTCGGTTATAAACATCACTATCTAAAAACAAAAGCACACCTTATCTTTCCCCTTTTGGCATCATAAATGATTTGCATAATTAAGTTAAGTAACAACATTTTAACAGATATTACTCACGGCCATCGGGGCATCTTCAAATGCAATCATGGATTCAGTTTTCTCTTTTTCATTATAAGGATATTAGCCATTTATGAAATATCAACAAACAATTAGAGAAAATGTCATGGCCGGCCACATCATCATGCCTCATAGGTGCCACTTGGTATATATTCTTTTCCATATGGAAGGATTACTTAAGTTAGGGACTAGCTCTTGGTGGAATATTCTAGAACTACGGAGAATTTTCTTGGGAAAGCTCTAGATATTTATGGACTCGGTAAAAAGCCTCTTTTGGAAAGCCTTGGAATGTTCTAGTCATGTAGAAAATTCTACAGGGTGTACTTATTTGTAAATATGAAATGACTTGTGGAACAATAATTATTATTTACACATTAGCCCCTGAGTGATTAGTATAATTAGGGGGCATTCATTTGTAACTCACCAAGCAAACAATTAAAGTTCTCTCTAAAATTACGCTTCCTTTAACAATTCACTTATGTTCTTTCTACCATTCTCTTAGCGATCATGAGTATAGTAAGGCTGATTTGGCATAGCAAGAACGTGAGCAAGTTGTGCAAAAACGTGAGCGAGTTGTCAAGTGCCACACGTGTACTTAGTTAACAACTAAGGACGTGACAACGTGGTATCAGACCAAAGGTTGCAACTAAGGGAATGGCGAATGACGGAGAAATTAACGTCGCCAACACCCAAGCCAACATCATCCAAGATGTTGCTGGCAAGAACGGTCGTAACAAAAAGAGGAATGCCACCAACAAGAGCCAGGAGGTGTTTCCTAAGGTTGTGCCAAACGAGGGGCTTACATCCCACGAACCATCTACCACTGTAGCGAGCGAGGATGAATTAGAGGTCCTACCGGAGGAAATCTCGCTCGGTAAAAAGTGGGTGATGAAGGTGAACAAGGGGATGGACGCCATCGAGATCTTTGGCCAATGCTTAGGCAAGGTGGAAGGCACCTTTGGCGTTCTTGAGGGACACATTCTTGAAGAGATTGAGAGTATCCGGAATGACTTAGAGGGGTACACGCAGGCTGAGATGGATCTAAGACAAACCATCACTACCTTTGAGTGCAGATGCATGGAGGCGCTGAGCACTATTGATGCCATGAAGGCTAAGTTAAAGGCACTTGAGGAGTGTGTCGATGCTGGCGTGACTGAGGCAGACAATAATGTTATTGTGACGAGGGAGGCCAAGATCAAGGCTCCCAAAACCGCCAGTGTTCAAAGGTGTTCGTGATGCACAAGAAGTTCCTTTGGCACTTGGAGAACTACTTCAGGCACGACACAGTGAGGGACGATGATGCTAAGATCAACACCACTATATTGTACCTCACAGAGATTGCCATGTTATAATGGCGTCGAACGTGTGCTACATGGAAAAAAGGCTATGCAAGATTGAGACGTAGGACCAATTCAAGAAGGAGTTGAAGAAGAAATTCTACCTAGTGAATATGGTGTATAAGGCTAGGCGGAAGCTAAGGGAGCTCTGACAGACGACCACAATTCGGGAATATGTACGCGGGTTCACTACCTTAACGCTGCAAATCTTTTCATTGTCCGAGGAAGATTCTCTCTTCTACTTCATGGATGGGTTGCAAAATTGGGCAAAACGGGCGTTTAGAAGACATCAAGTAGCCAACAAAGACGAGGCTATAGCGTAAGTCGTTCCCTCGTTGACTTCAAGATATAGCTTGCCAAGTCCAAAGAAGGCAACACCAAGAGGGTGGGGGAGATCATGACAAGGACAACGGGAAATGCATAGCCGAGGAATACAAGGGAAATGGCAAGGGTCCATCCCATAATGGAAAAGGGTCCAAAAGAAACGGCAAGGGGCCGAAAAATGGTAGCAAGTACGTGCCTAAGGGAGGGTGCTACTTCTGTGAAGGATCACATGGGGCAAGTGACTGCGTAGAGTTGGGGAAGCTTGCATCAATGATTGGGAACTTTGCTTAGGCACATAAGGGTGACACAGGAGAAAGCGCCTGCATTGGGGCGATGCGCTTGGAATCTAAGCCGAAAGTAAAGGATTCCAGAGTCTATCTTGGGGATATGCAAATGGAGCATGGTGGCAGCAAGAAACGTTGGCGGACATAGTTGAAGTGGATGGCGAGTTACAAAAAGATCGCACGCTATCAGACTTAGACGATGCACCAAGCAGATGGGTCAAGTTTGCCAGGAAGGCTGGGACCACGGAGGGCAGCCAAATAGGGAGTGGAAGTATGGACCCGATGCTTAATAACCTGCTAGACTTGGTCGAGTGATGGGGAGATTGAGGCCAAGAGCAAGGAGAGACATCTGATGAGCGGAGGATCGAGGCCATCATTGCTAGTCGCCCAAAGTAAAAACGGGGAAAGAAGAAATATGACCAAGTACCTTGTGACATGGGAAGGCGAACCGCTTCATAGGGCATCATGGCTAATGGACAAAGATCTCCAGCGACGCCAAGGTGAAGTGCGTGCGTACGTGTAGATGTTTGTGCCGAGGGCTCCACAAAATTGGGTGGGGGAGAGTGTTATGGCCCGCCACATCATCATTTCTAGTAGGTGGCACTTGGCATATATTTTTTCCATATGGAAGGGTTACATAAGTTAGGTACCATCTCTTGGTAGAATATTCTAGAACTATGGAGAATTTCCTTGGGAAAGCTCTAGATATTTATGGATTCGGTAAAAAGACTCTTTTGGAAAGCCTTGGAATGTTCTAGTCATGTAGAAAATTCTAGAGGGTGTACTTATTTGTAAATATGGATGGACTTATGGAACAATAATTATTATTTACACACTAGCCCCTGAGTGATTAGTATAATTAGGGGTCATTCATTTGTAACTCACCAAGAAAACAATTCAAATTCCCTCTAATACAAAGCTTCCTTCAAATTCTCTTATGTTATTTTTACCTTTGTCTTAGCGATCTTGAGTGTAGTAAGACTGACTTGGCATAGCAAGAACGTGAACGAGTTGTCAAGTGCTGCAAGTGTACTTAGTTAATGAATAAGGATGTGACAAAAAGCAGTGAATTTTATTTGTTGATAAGATCCTACCAAAAAACATAGGAAAAAATAAAAATATAGAACCATGAGAAAAAACAAAGAAATTCCACTTGGGTACCATCATTCTTCTCCTTCTCTTTGGCAAGCTCTGACTTGAGAGAGTCCATCTCAGCTTCCACTTCAGCTAAACGTTTCTTCATCTTTTAAATCTCAGCATCCTTAGCCCCATTCTCTTACACCAATGCTCTAACCTTGTTATTCTTAGGTACCCTCTTAGAAAAACCAGGTTCTTCGGGTGTAGTTTGGACTTGGTAGTCATAATCAGTCAAAGTTACGACCCCAAAATAAATTTTACTAGTGCATACATCCATTTCTTGAGTGGCATCTTGAAGGAGGCAAGCACATTAGTGAAGATAAAGCCATAGGGAATGGCATGGGTTATTGGTGCCACAAACTACCCTATGAAGGAGCTGGATTATGAACCTTGGCTAGTTGATCTGCTTCCCACTATCCATGCATTCCATAAGGACCAAGTACATTAAGGTAGACACATGCCTTCTTTCCTGCCTGGGCAGAACCACCTTATTCACAAACTCAAAGAGCACTTTGTAAGAGGGATTCATCTCACTTTTGTATACAACTCTAGGTTCTTACTCCAAGTCACTATGAGCAAATTTCTTGGTGATAACTACTTAGGTGGGAATCTCATCTAGGCTAGGACATGTCAACTTTGTATAGTTATTATACCCCTCAACGGGTATACCTAGAATCTTCCCAAGCTCTTTGACATCAAAGCTTATTTTCACTCCTTTCACCTCACTATTGACCCTTCCATTTTCAACCTCACACTTGGCGAAACATTCCACAATTTCAGCCCTAGCCAACCTTCTGTCCAACTGAAGGACCATGTCATTCTATTCTTGTAACTCTAATTTTTTCAGCAGCAAAACCGTTACTTCTTCCTCCATATCTCGAAGAAGTCTACCATTCAGAATAGTTCTTTTCTGGAACTTCACCGACTTATCTTCCTCCCCATCAGTATTTTCTTCACTTTCTTATTTCTCCACTTGAACTTTCTTTGCTTTTCTAGTAGACCTGGTGTTGGTCGATTTCCCAATGCACACGCAAGTGTACGTGGTCGACAAGTAATATAGGATTTTAAGTCCAGATATCGTACCCACAGAGACTTGTGTAAACTACTAGCTAATTCACTTTAATTGTTCTTTAACCAAGCCAATATAAAATCAATGATATATTAATTTATACTAAAATTCTATAAAATAACTAATTATCAAGTAAGAAGAACTATTGTAATGTATTCAGTAGAGAAAAATATTCCAAGGTTATGGTCTGTTCACCACTCATATTGCATTCTAATTACTTTTCCTTTCATATAGTTCAGTCATGGTTGCTAATTAATCGATAAATATTCTCATAGCCTTCTTCCGAAGCACTCCTCACCTAT
>ML419536.1:0-25772 GCA_005239525.1 Nicotiana knightiana
CCCAAATTATATTTGCAGCGCCCGTTTAGTCTTTTTATAAGACATAGTTGAGCGTGATCAATAATCCACGCCATTGCATTAATTTGTGCGACCGACCCCGAATAACCAAAAAATTTTATGGGATCGTAAAAACGACCTAATGAACAATGGTCATCGTTTCACCATCAGCTTTCCTCATTTTTTTGGCATTTAGGGTCATAAAAAACCAATTCACAACGATTCTCAAATTTTCGTGTGCTATAGTCCACGCCATCTGCATGAATTCGGGCATCGGTTTTTAATCTCCTTCAATATTGTGAGCCCATAAAAAACAAGTTAACGAAAAATAGTCATCGATTCGCCATGACCGTTCCTCTTTTTTGGTGCTTTAGGGCCATAAATAGAAATTTAGGATGATTCCCAGAATTTCGTGTGTTATTGTCCACACTATCGCATGAATTCGGGCGACCGGGAATCTCCTAAAATTTTATTGGACCATCGAAAACGACCTGCTAAACTGTATTCATCGCTTCTCCATCAGCGTTCCTCGTTTTTTGGCATTTAGGGCATAAAACAAGAATTCAGGACGATTCTCAAGTTTTCATGTGCTATAGTCCACGCCATCTGCATGAATTCGGGCGATCAACTCCGAATCTCCAAAAATGTTGTGAGCCCATCAAAAATTAATTAATGAAAAATAGTCATCACTTTGCCATGAATTTTGCTCGTTTTTTGGCGTTTTAGGGCCATAAAACGCGAATTCAAGATGATTTTCGAATTTTCGTGTGCTATAGTCTACGCCATCTGCATAAATTCGAGCAACCGGCTCGGAATCTCCTAAAATTTTGCAGGCCCATAAAAAAATAACCTAATGAACATTAGTCATCTTAGCCATGACCGTTTCTTATTTTTTATCATTTTAGGAAAATAGGAATTCAGGATGATTCTCTGATTTTCATGTGTTATAGTCCACGCTATCTGCATGAATTCAGTACCGACTCTGAATCTCCTATAAATTCGCAGGCCCATAAAAAACTACCTAACGAACAGTAGTCATCGCTTAGCCATGATCATTCCTCATTTTTTAGCATTTTAGGGCCATAAAACAAGAATTCAGTACGATTCCCGAATTTTCTTGCACTATAGCCCATGTCATCTGCATTAATTCAGGCGACCGGCTCCAAATCTCCCAAAAGTTTTGCGGGCGAATATAAAACACCCTAATGAAAAATAGTCATCCTTTTTTCATAAGCGTTCCTCATTTTTTTGGCGGTATAAGGCCATAAAAAGAATTTAGGACGATTCCTGGATATTCATGTGCTATAATCCACGACATCTATACGAATTCGGGCGACCGGCTCCGAATGTCCTAAAGTTTTGCACGCCCATATAAAAAGACCAAATGAACAATAGTCATTGCTTTACCATGACCGTTTCACGATTTTTGGTGTTTTAGGGCCATAAAAAGAATTTAGGACGATTCCTAGATTTTCTTATACGATAGTCCGTGCCATTCGTATGAATTCGGGCAACCGGCCTCGAACCTTCTGATATTTTATGGGCCCACTAAAAATGACCAAATAAACCATAATCATCACTTCGCCATAACCGTTCCTCATTTTTGGCATTTTAGAGACATAAAATAGGAATTCAGGACGATCCCAGATTTTCGTGCGCTATTAGTCCACGCCATCTATATGAATTAGAACGGACAGCTCCGAATCTTCTAAAATTTTATGGGCCCATAAAAATGACCTAATGAACAATAATCGTTTCTTAGCCATGACCGTTCCTCATTTTTGGCGTTTTACTATCATAAAAAAAAAAATTCAAGACGATTACCAGATTTTCGTGTACTATAGCACACGCGATCTGCATGAATTCGGACGACCGACCCCGAATTTTCTTAAATTTTGCGGGCCCATAAAAATGACCTCACAATAGTCATCGCTTCGCCATAATCGTTCCTCCTTTTTTGGAATTTTAGGGCTATAGAAAAGAAATTCGGGACTATTCCTAGATTTTCGTGTACTATATATATTCCATGTCATCTGCATGAATTCGGGCGACTGGCTCTGAATCTCCTAAAGTCTTGTGGGCTAATATAAAATGACCTAATGAACCATATTCATTGCTTCGCCATGATTGTTCCTCGTTTCTTGGCAATTTAGGGCCATGAAACACGAATTAAGGACGATTCCCACATTTTCGTGTGTTATAGTCCCTACTATCTGCATGAATTTGGGCGACCGGCTCCGAATCTCCTAAAATTTTGCGGGAAAACGACACAATGAATAATAGTCCTGTTCCTTCTTTTGTTTTTTGTTTTTTAGGACTGATAAAATAGGAATTCAGTACGATTCCATCAGCATGAATTCGAGGGACCGATTCCAAATCTCCTAAAATTTTGTGGGCCCACAAATCATAACCAAATGAACAATAGTCATAGCACATGAAAATTGAGGACGATTTCCAGATTTTCGAGTGCTATAGTCCACTCCACCAGCATGAATTCGGGCGACCTACTCCGAATCTCCTAAAAAAAATTCGGCCCATAAAAAATGACGTAATAAACAATAGTTATTGTATCGCTATGATCCCTTCCTCGTTTTTTGGTGTTAGGTCCATAAAAAATTAATTTGGAGACGAATCCCAAAATAAATTAATTTTAGAGGCTTACAAGACTGATTAGATGTGTTTTGCTTCTTCTTTTTTGTATGGATATTGATCTGGTCTAAAATGGAAATTATCTATTAGAAGTCTTATCAAGCATGTTAATCTGCTTCTTAGAATGGATATCATCAAGCATATTCCTCAGAGATTGTACTTGTGGGACATGTAATAGATTATTAATAAGTATGTTTATTATATTTTTGCTTGGGATTATGAAATATCATAATATACTACTGTCTTAATTCTCAAAATATGGTTGATGTAATAATGCCCATGACTTTCAACATGAAATTGTTACTAGCTTTCAAAGAACCGTGTAACTTACCACCAATCTAATAATCAATCATCAACTTTTTCTCAATCCCAAACTAACTGTAATGTAACGTAATCACAATTGATTTTGTCGATAGAAAATAAAAGGAATATATCCTGTTAGAATATCTTCTTGTCACAAAAACGTAACATATAGGTATAAAATATGATAGCTGGAAAGTCGTATTGAATATTAATACCCCACTGTCCACCAGTTCCTGCCCCATTAAGTCTCTTGAATTGGAGCTTTCATATTTATTCAAACTACTTAACTACAATGTCAATGTGCCATCTGTTTCTTGGACACCGTTCACATATATTATCAAAAAGATCGTCGAATGGATCCGTAGTCTGCTCAAAACTCAGTAGCACAGGGAAATCCGCTTGGATGAAAAAGGCGAGTAAATCTAGTTCAATCGGTAAATTCATCTCAGGAGTAAGCTGCTCCGTTGTAGCCACTTCTGTACCTGTACCGGCTTCTAGAAAATAATAAACAGGAGCGTGGGTACATACAAACCTGACGGATAGGATAAGAATCATTTTTTGGACGATCAACCAACCCAACCCCAACACTGACTCGGCTCGGAGCGAGTTTGCATATTAAGTAAATAGAAAGAGAGAAAGGAAGAAGAAGCGTAGAAATCAAACTCCTCGGGTGCGTCTGCGCTCAGTCTCTGTCTGACGACCCATTACCTAAATCTCAAACTTTTTCATTAGCTTGAAAAAAGACGTAACCTTCCCTACATATATTTGGATGTTAACCTCAGCCTTGGAGAATATATATATATATATGCCCATAACAAAGACTATAGATAATTAGAGACAAATTCAGGTGCTAGAGTCGATGAGTTACACATTTCAATTCTTTTAAATACATATACATAATTTGAGGTGAAAGTTATAATTTTAGTTGAACCGAACACAGGTTAATCAATGGCTTTTCATTGTTTTGTACAAGTTTACATCAGTGCGATCTGATGTTCGTGAGTGAAAGTTTTTTTATGGATACCTTGTGTAAGCTTTTCCAGTCCTTTTAGTGTAAGCTTTACAAGGATAAAATTGGTCCTCGAATGGTGCCAAATTCATCACTTGATTTGTATAGCGAGAATTAACATTTGTATCTGCAATAAAAGTATTCAAGATATATATATGAAATTGTAATTTAAATTAAAATTTATTTCTCTTTAAAGATATATTGTAATTGTATAATTTAATTTTAGTGGGCAACCTGATTTTGTTATTAATTAAGTAAGGAAATGTGTAACACATAATCACAATATTTATTTAGGTTGAAAAACAGAAAAACAAGAATTGAACCTAATGGAAAGCGGTTTACTCTTGCACATAACTGCCACTTTTCTTGGGCTATCATAGCACCTATTACACGTTCTTTTCATAGGGCCCATTTGTCCTTGGCTTTTAGACGTTTGGTCGTATATATTGGGCCCAGAGACCACCACAGAAGAAATAGAGTAAAAATAGCACGCACTAGCCAGTTTTCGGACTGGTAACTAAAAAATAGTCAGCGTTTACAAAGTTATTAAAAAATAGCCATTATTTTTCTGTAACACGAAAAGTTTCAGCATAATATACTAGAGATTGATGCATCTGTGTATGAACTTCCAGCATATTATGCTGGAACTCCGGCACACGGAAAGTTCCAGCATAATATATTAGAAATTGGAGCACTGTGTATGAACTTCCAGTATATTATGCTATATACCGAAACTCCATCACAATATACTGGATCTAGTATATTATGCTGAAAGTTCACATGTAAAATTTAAACTCTAGTATATTATGCTGGAATATTTTCCGAATTTTGAACGATATATCTTGATGTGTAGGCCCACTTAAAGCTTCTTTCCTATGCATGGGCGATTGGCCCATGTCATTCGGCCCAGCTCACGGAATCGTCTGGGAGGGTCCCCTCCCTCGGGGTAAAGTACAGAAATCCTGAAAATTTTGAAAGATAAAAAGAAAAGAAACTCAGTAAGAAAAAGTAAAGACATATATTTAAAACTGAAAATTTTGTAGTTTTCTCTTTGCTCACCTCGTCCCAATTTAACTACCTTAAGTTTGATATTTTCTTTTTGCCAGATTGATAATTTTATTAGGAGAAAGAAATATTGAAGCATATTAGAATTTTTGTAAACACATGATTGTAAGCTCCCGTTTGACCATAAATTTTGTAACTTTTTGTCAACTTTTTCTTTTTTGAAAACATTATTTGTTCATGAAATATTATCAACGTTTGAAAGCATTTTGAATTTTTTTTCAACTTTCCAAAACTGGTTTAGGGCGAATTGCCGTAAGTTTTCAATGAGATCCTAAAATATCCTAGAAAATTCATAATTCAATCAAGAAAAAATTCTAAAATAAATAAAAAAAGATAAGTTTTACCATTTGAAACCTCGATTTAAACGTTGAACTTCTTGGATAGTCACGAGAAATCCGGTTTAATTTATTTCCTTATTTTTTTTACTTACAAAACTTTAAATTTTTTCCAACTAAAATTACATATCCAAACACAATTTCAACTTCCAAAAATTAATTTTCAACGCAATTTCAAAAACTATTTTTCCAAATTTAAACTACATATGCGTCCAAACACTAGCTAATTAGTATCCCACAACTAGTTATTTTATTTTACATAGAATTTAACACCTCTTGACTGTATAAAAGAAACAATAAAGACACAATGATAATCCTGTGGTGACATGATCGAGTTTGTCTCCTTCTTCTCAACATGATTTATAATTTAACAAATATAAAAAGACCAGAACCAGATACATGCATATAGAAACGAATATATGTTTTACTTTATACCGAAAAAATCTCGAAATGATCACAGATTGTACTAAACTAATGTTTTCATATTTGGATTTCACATGGTGCATGTGTTAAGAAATTGCAGAGAATAAACCTAGGATCAGCTGTTAATGAAACACTAAAAATCTGTATTGTTTGGGAATAATAAAACAAGTTTTAATTTCAAATTTCAAGTATGAAAATGTTATGATCAACTTGCAATTTTCATTTGCTTCGACAATATTTCACTAGGTATAACGGCCAAGCGGTCTTTGGAGCACATTTTTCTGCTATATTATAATATCTGTTTTATATAACAATACTTCACTATGCAGCCAAAAAGATTCTAAATCAATGAGGTTGTTATAAAGAGGTTTGACTGTAATTGGGGATCTCTTCACCTTTTATCAGATATCTCAAGTTCGAGCCTAAACGTGAAAAACCTTTTGAATATTGATATCGAGCATGTTACTTCCTTAATAAACCTATTTAACGTGAATCTGAATTAATCGAGTCAGTACATAATTTTCGAATAGCGAATGATAAAATAGAGAAACCAACAAAAAAAAAATCGTCAGAGCGTAACTAGTTGACCGTGTTCGTGCCTTTTTAGCATATAAATAAATATATATATATATATATATATATATATATATATATATGTTTGTGTGTGTGTGTTGGTCGCTTTAACACTGTCCTCATATATACTCTATCCTCGACCTTATAACAGGACTATACATTACTTAAATCTTATATCCAATAAAATTATGGAAAATGATCCAAAAAATATTACCTTAGACACTAAAATGGAGAAAATTGACTGTCAAAATCGGCCGATGTTGGTCGGTAATTGACAAAAATTGATCGAAAATCGGCCGATTCGTGGCGGTCAGTAATCATAATGTCGGTAGAGCTAACCGACCGACTTTGGTCGGTATTTTTCGTCCTATTTCGATCGGTCAATTAAATTCAAAAATAAATACCAAAAAAACCGACTATCGGTATTTTAATTATATAACTAAAAACTGCACCATATGGTTATCGAACCGGGATCTGTACTGTGGCAAGATAATATTCTTATTAAAGAAAGTGGCACGTGAGAAGCACATGAGTTAGTTAGTTAGTTATAACTAATTTACGGAAGGTTAATTAGAGTTAGTTAGCAGCCTTCCTTCATCTTCTTCTGTTGAATTAGTTGTGTATAGATCAGTTAGTGAGTTGTATATATAGGAGTAAAGGAATGTAATTAGACTGATTTTTTAGAATGAAAAGAATCTTTTTTCTCTCTTCCATAGATTGAGAGCTTACTTCTAGAATCTTCCATTTCCACCATTAGAGCTCAAGCTCGAGCTCAACTCTAATCTTCAATATGGTATCAGAGCAGGAGATCTAAACGAATATAGCTAAGGATATCAATTTCCAGTTGCTGCAATTCCTCACATATTCAGAGATCGAAGAATTTTTAGATCGAGCTAGGGTTCGATAGTCTTCTGCAAATCAAATTTCACTTCCTCTGTTTTTCGAATTCAATTGCTGGTAGAAGTTCATAATCGACTTCTATGGTGACTATGAAACTCCTTCTGGAAGTAATACAGGAATCACCATTGATCATCATCATCTCATGTTCCTACAACCATGTGATACGCCAGGTAGCTCACTGATCTCTATTCAAATCAAAGGCACTGAGAATTACGCGCTATGGAGTAGATCGATGAAAATTGATTTAATCGGTAAAAGCAAATTAGGTTTTATGGACGAAAGATGTACAAAGGACAAATTTGATAGATCTCTACACGAATTATGGGAGAAATGTAATGCTATAGTATTGTCTTGGATCATGAATGTTGTAAGTAGTGAGCTGCTTAGTGGAATCATATACAAGTCTAGTGCACACAAGGTCTGGACAGATCTAAAAGAGAAGTATGATAAGGTTGATGGATCTAGGATTTTCTACTTGCACAAGGAAATAGCCACATTGTCTCAAGGAGTTTCTTCAGTCTCTACGTATTTTGCCAAGTTGTCAGACCTTTGGGAGAAATATGATGCTCTTATGCCATGTTCAGACTGTGATTGTCCAGAATCTAGAAGTTATGCTGAGCATTTTGAATATCAGAGGTTGTTGCAGTTCCTAATGGGACTAAATGAATCATATAGTCAGCCTAGGAGCAAGATTTTAATGATGACCCCAGTTCCAAGTGTCAACAAGGCATGCTCGATGGTGATATCAGAATAAAGTCAGAGGTCTTTGGGAAAGTTCACACAGACTGTTGATTTGTCTGATGGAGTTACTTTGTTTAGAAATAAGGGAAATGTGAACTCAGGAAACAGTTATAGACCTAGAAGGAACAATTTGTATTGTGATTTTTGCAACTACAAAGGGCACACCCAGGGACAATTGCTATAAAATACATGGTTATCCCTCAGATTTCAAGATGAGGAAGAAGATCATTGGATATCAACAAAGACTTATGGAAAACTTAACAGCACATGAGATACATCAGACACAAGGAAAGCAATCAGCCAATGCAGCAACACAGGAGGAACAACAAGTAGTGAATCAACCTACAACAACTACAGTGCAAGGACAGGGAATAATATTCACCCAGGAGTAGTATGATCAGATATTGAAGCTGATCAACAAAGACAATTCTGGTAATAAAATGAAGGAGTTTGCAGGTATTGTCAATGCTTTTGTTATGAATGACACAGTAGAGAATAAAGATAAAGAAAAGGATACAAATTGGATAGTGGATTTTGGGGCCACCAATCATATGGTCCATAATAAGAAGTTGTTAAGCAAAGTAAATAGTAATATTACCAGTATAGATACAAAGGTGTACTTGCCAATTGGTAAATTTTTGGATATAGCTTGTACATGAGAATGCAAAATTGGTGAAGAAGAAGTCATTAAGAATGTACTGTATGTACCAGGATTAAAATACAATTTGTTGTCAGTCTCAAAAATGACGAAGGACCTAAGATGCTTTGTATCTTTCTATCCTGATTTTTGGATAATGCAGGACCTTCACACTGGGAAGGTGAAGGGGATTAGTAAGGAGCTAGAAGGATTGTATAATCTGCAGCAGAAGAAGATTAAGGCAAATGTTGCAGATGTACAGGTAGCAGATGGTCATAGGAAAGAAGAGGATCTAGGAGTTTGGCATGGAAGACTTGGACGTGCTCCTGATAGAGTTGCGAAACAGACTCCCAACATGAATTTCAAGACCAATAATAGTAGAATAAAGGAATGTACAATCTGTCCTTCAGCTAGACAAGGCAGATTGCCATTCCCTAAGAGTGTAACTAGTACTAATAAACCTTTTCAATTTGATATATGTTGATGTATGGGATCCTTACAGAATACCTACTCATGATGGATTTAGATTCTTCCTTACTATTGTTGATAATTGTAGTAGGATGGTTTGGATTTATCTGCTTAGACTCAAAAGTGATGTGATTGTGTGCTTGAGACAATTCCTTACTCTAATAAAGACACAGTTTGATACAACAGTCAAGATTTTGAGAAGTGATAATGGGACTGAGTTCTTTAATTCTAAATGCAGAAGTTTTGTTCAATCTCTAGGTATAATTCATCAAAATTCATGTGTCTACACCCACAGCAAAATGGGGTAGTTGAACGAAAACATAGACACATCCTAGAGGTGGATAGAGCAATAAGACTTCAAGGCCATTTACCATTGAAGTTCTGGGGAGAGTGTGTTCATTTTGATTTCTATATAATCAACAGACTCCCTTTGTCTGTGTTAAGAGGCGGATCTTCTTTTGAGATTCTACATGGAAGATCTCCGTCTCTACAACATATGAGGACCATAGGCTGCTTATGTTTTGCCAACAGGATAGGTGGAGGTGATAAGCTAGAAGCCAGATACACAACAGCCATTCTGATGGGATATTCTTCTACACAAAAGGGATATAAGTTCTACAATATTTTGACTAACCAGTTTTTTTGTTAGCAAGGATATTACATTTATAGAGCACATATTTCCTTTTCAGTTGTTGAAGGAAGGGAAACTGCAGGTTTATCCAAATGGGGTGGTGTCACACACTGATTTTCCCAGCAAGGAGATATCATTTCATGAACCAACACAAACTGCAGCTACACCAAAAGAGTTGGTCTCACCTCATGCAGATTCACCTTCAGTTGACTCACAACAACATTCATAAGGAGAGAGTTTTGCCCATCAACAAGCACCATCAGCTGATGAACATGTCAACAATCAAGGATATCATGTTGAACTTATACATCCTAGAGGTGAAGAACAATTGAGAAAATCAACCAGAACAGTAAAAGAGCCCATCTGGATGTAGGATTATATAGTGCAAGGTACTTTAACAAAATATTCTGCCAAGACATCATGCAGATATCCTCTAGAAGATTACATAAGTCACCAAGCTCTTTTAGTCAACTATCAGAGTTGTCTATCCAAATTCACTGCCACTAGAGAACCTCTTAGTTATGAAGAAGCACTAACAAATCCTAGGTGGATAGAAGCAATGGATCAAGATCTAAGTGCCCTCAAAGAAAATGGGACTTGGTCATTAGTTGACTTACCACAAGGCAAGGTACATATTGGATGCAAATGGGTGTTCAAAATAAAGTACAAGGCAAATGGAGATATAAAAAGGTTCAAAGCAAGGCTAGTGGCAAATGGCTATAATCAGATAAAGGGGCTGGATTATCAAGAAACCTTCTCCCCAGTGGTGAAAATGATAACAGTAAGGGTTGTTCTTGCTTTATCCGCAACTCACAAATGGACATTGCATCAAATGGATGTTTATAATGCATTCCTTCAAGGGAATTTATTTGAAAAGGTGTACATGTGCTTACCAAAGGGATTTCCTAACTAGGGGGAGAAAATATGTAGGCTACACAAATCCCTGTATGGCTTGAAACAAGTTTCTCGACAGTGGAACTTAAAGTTGACTGAACCACTCATCAACTCAGGTTTCACACAAAGCCATTTTGATTACTCATTGTCTACAAAGAGAAGGAACAATGGATTGGTAATCATCTTAGTGTATGCGGATGACCTTCTCATCACTGGAAATGATCAACAAATAATCTCAGAAGAAAAGAACATATTGCAACATAGCTTCAAAATCAAGGACTTAGGAGAATTGAGGTTCTTCCTTGGAATTGAAATAGCAAGGTCAAAGTAGGGAATTTTGATGAATCAAAGGAAATTCGCACTGGAGTTGATTAGTGAACTTGGACTGACAGGATCAAGGCCAGCAAACACACCAATGAAATGCAATCAAAGATTCACTACAGTTGAATATGACAAGCAGAACAACTATGAAGGAGATGAGAAACTAAGAGATGCTGGACCCTATAAGAGATTGGTAGGGAAACTGTTGTATCTCATAATGAAAAGGCCGGACATATGCTATGCAGTTCATGTGCTCAGTCAATTTATGCACTGTCCCAAAAGATCACACATGGATGCAGCAATTAGAGTGGTCAAATACATAAAGAGTGCTCCAGGACAAGGATTGCTGATGAGCTCAAATCAGTCGACCAAGTTAACTGCTTTTTGTGATGCAGGTTCGGCATCTTGTCCAGTATCTAGAAGATCAATAACAAGGTATGTGATGAAGTTAAGGGACTCCTTGGTATCATGGAAATCAAAGCAACAGTGCACATTATCGAGAAGCTCAGTAGAAGTTAAGTACAGGAGCATGGCAGCTGGTGTCTCAGAAATTCTATGGCTGACTGGACTTTATAGAGAATTGGGTGCAGGGATTGATTTTCCAGTCGAGCTGAATTGCGACAGCAAAACAGAAATTCAAATTGATGCAAATCCTATATTCCACGAGCGAACAAAAAATATTGAAATAGACTACATTTCATCAGAGAAAAACTATAACAAGGAATCATAAAGACTAGGTATGTAACGTCAAAGGATCAAGAGGCAGATTTGTTTACTAAAGCTCTAGGAAAGTCACAGCATACATATCTGAGCATATCTGATGAACAAGCTAAGAATGCTCAATCTGTTCGCACCATCTAGCTTAAGTATTCTTATTAAAGAAAGTGGCACATGAGAAGCACATGATTTAGTTAGTTAGTTAGTTAGTTAGTTATAACTAATTTACGGAAGGTTAGTTAGAGTTAGTTAGCAGCCTTCCTTCTTCTTCTGTTGAATTAGTTGTGTATAGATCAGTTAGTGAGTTGTATATATAGGAGTAAAAGAATGTAATTAGACTGATTTTCTAGAATGAAAAAATTATTTTTCTCTCTTCCATAGATTGAGAGCTTACTTCTAGAATCTTCAATTGCCGCCATTAGAGCTCACGCTCGAGCTCAACTCTAATCTTCAATACTTCTACCACTAAACCGTTGGTGCATTTTATTTTAAGACTGTTTTTTATTTCATAAATTATATTTCCGCACGAAAATAACTGATCGATGTCGGTCGGTTTTATTAAAGAATAAAATTACCGACCGAATTAGGTCAATTTTTTAAAATGGCTGGCCGAATTAACCGACCAATTTCGATTGATTTTTAAATCGGTCGGTTTTATAATTTTAATTTATTTTAAATGAACCGATCAAAGTTGGTTGGTTTCTTGAAAATAAATTTTACGGGACTCAAAATAGTTTCCCGCATTTTTGTGCCAAAGAAAACCGACAAACTTTGGTC
Organism: Nicotiana knightiana; assembly: GCA_005239525.1. NCBI lineage: Eukaryota > Viridiplantae > Streptophyta > Magnoliopsida > Solanales > Solanaceae > Nicotiana > Nicotiana knightiana. Next base: position 12,441 of record ML419536.1, read on the forward strand.
GGTTACCTAAAAAAAATAATAAAAAAATACTTTGAAAAATCGATCGACTTTGACCGATTGTTTGACCGAGGGTTGATGCGCTCGATTTTTGGCGAATTTCTAGTGAGACTACAAACATTTTCACGTAAAAACATCGTCCTCCGTACTAAATTCACCATAAATGACAAGTGTTATGTGTTAGCAACCTCATTAAGCGTACTAGTTTAATTTGATTCCTTACAACAACTTGAAACACTTTAAGTCATCTTATCCAATAATTAACATGCTTTTTAATCACCTTGAAAATTCTTAATGACCTCTTGTCCAATTTGAAGTTCATTATGATTACTTGATAAAGATGAGAACCTACTTAGGAATCCTTAACTTGAAGTTAGCTAGAAATATTGGCAAGTTGAATTATTCAAAAAATTAATATTGACAACTTGGCAATTTTCATCTGCATCAACAAATTAGATCTCCTGTTTTGCGTGAATTAAATGTGCTTATCTATAGCTAAATTTAGAATCCAAAAAAATAATAATAATAATAAATCAAAATTTAATGATGCAAATGAAGAATAAAGTGCAAGCTTTAATGCCAATGATTTCATAGAGCAATGTAGCATGGAAAGCTTCAAAAGGTAGCTACAGAGAATATCTATAGGGAAAAAGCTAGCTAACTAGCTTACTTTATTTCCACTTATCACCTTAAAGCTTCCAAAAAAAAAAAATGAAACAGTAAATTATATGCTCATGATATGTGCAGTTATATGAGATGTTAGTGTAATTCATCTTTTTACCCATATGCTGAAGTTTATTTCTCTTTCAAAGACAAACATGATAAACCTTTTTTTTTCTTTTTTTCCCCAGTTATATATTGTATATAAGCTAGTAATTTTTATGTGGGAAAAATGTATTTATACATTTTTGCAAATTAGAAGCTACGCATAATTCAAAGAAAACGAACCACTTTAAATCTTTAACTACTACTAATATGATTATTTTAAGAAATTGAAATTTTCTTTGGTTAAAAAAAAAATTAGTTAAGATAAAAGCAATGAAAGTGGTCTCCTGTCTTGCAGCACATTATCAAGGATTCACGTTGTGTGTCAACATTATAGCCGATCAATGCATGTGGGAATAATGCAATATTTCAATAAAAGAATCTGCCCGACTCAAATTAGGAATATAGAAGTACCCAAAAATGATTGATAGGAGTATAATTTTGAAGCATACGAACGGGAGCGTCGAAACAATGGTAAAGTTATCTTCGTGTAATCTATAGATCTTGAGTTCGAGTCGTAGAAATAACTGTTAATGCTTGTGTTAGTGTATGCTGTCTACATCACACCCTTTGAGATTCAACTGATCACGCCCAACTCTAGTCCTAAAAAGGATAAGTGGTCGTTGTATAATCCAGTTTAAAAGTTCGGAGTAAAATCTCAGAGAGAACTAAGGTTAGCTATAATTGTTCACTATCACTAAGAAGACAAGTTTGAGCAAATTCTGAAGTTATAAAGATTGAGATTTTATTTCTAACTAATTAAAGTAGAATTATTAACTAAATCTACTAAGGGTTAGAGACAAGATTAAGGAGGCCTAGAGTTATGATTTTTTCAATTGTCGGAATTCTCCCCGCTACTAATCTATAATTTTTCTTAAGTATTCTCTGCCGATCGTGAGTAATTTGGGTATCGTAATTCTCTTCCGAGCAACTACCACAATTTACTAGACATATTCTTCGGAACTACGCTAGTTAGCACTAGTTTACCGCTCACTAAGATCGCACCAAGATTTCTTTATTCCTAATCTCACTTTTAAATCCTCGGTATTGATTCCTCGCATAGGTTAGGAGTGATGTTGTTTAATAACTACCTAAATATGAACCTTTTCCAAGCAATACATATAAATAAGCACAGTCAATTGATGGTCATTCAATCAATAGCAATAAATACGTAGTTGAACAAGTAGGGAAATCCAATAGCTCAACTATATAAAAATTTAATAAGACTTCATCCTACAAAAGGTTCCATCATAACCCTAGATAACAAATTAGCTATTCACAATAGTATGCAAAACTAAAATACTAGAATTCATAACCAGTAATGAAAATAGGAAGAAGAAAGTGCAAAACTCGTAGAAGAATTCTCTGTCTCGCTCCTAGTGTATTCTTGCTTCCTTAGGTCGAATCCCCTCTCAGAAACGCCCCCCCCCCCCCCCCTTCCTAGACATGTTTAGGGAGTATTTATAGGCTAGGGTTGAAGTCCTTGATTCCAAATCCGGGTCGGAGTCTTTTAATTCACGCACTTTTGATCACGTGCTATTAACCTCGCGAGGCCAGGCTTATAGCGCGGTCAACCTGGCTACGAAGCTGGCTACGCCTGGCCTGTAGCGCTGTCAACCTGGCTATGCTTGGCCTGTAGCACGGTTTGGGTACTTGGTATTTTTGTGCTCTTTTCTTGCATTTTCGTCCTATTTTTGTGCAACCTTCACTAATCTTTGTCTTTCGATGCTCCTACATATAAAATAACATAATTTAGCTCAAACGTCGCACAATTAACCAATAAACTAACAAAATATAGGGTGAGTAATGTACTAAAAATATAGCATTTTGGCCACATATTGATGTTTTAACTTTAATACCACACAAGAGGGAGGAGTAATTTGTGTGGTGTCCAATTTTTTGCCTAAACTGATTATTGAAGGACCTGGTTCTTCTACGTGTTCCTTAACCTACTATTGCTGAAATAGTAAATGCGAAAAGTATAGAACACAAGTATTTTACGTGGAAAACACCTGGCTCAAAAGGTGAAAAAATCACAACCTACTTCTTAGTAGGATTTCTCAAACTCTCCACAAAATCAATAAGCCAAAAATTGCATTTACAGAACACTTTTGTATACCTAGGACTAACTCTAATCCCTTTGTAGAAAATAACCTCTAACTGTTGCGACAACTTCAAGTTAACTCTAACTTGAATAACTCGAGTACCTATTACAATTGCCTTTAGATAAAACTGAAAGGTACAATATATAAACACCTACTACAATTGAACTAGAATAACAGGCATGTGTTTGAAACTAGTTCTTCTATCTGGTTCATGTAGCTTCAAGTTTGCACACTTGAATCACATATAAATTGCTTGTAAAATGCCATGCTATTTTGCTCTCAATTCACGTCTAACTTCTGCTTTTTGTGCGTCCTGTAGAATGAGAACATCCTTCAATATATAGAATTAGTAGATGAAGAAATAACTAGAGTTCTAATGCTACTCTTCCTTTGTGGAAGAGTTCTAGCTGATCTCAACTTCTAACTCCTTCCTTATCTTGGATAGTGTTCTCTTTGAGTAAGGAGTCCTTCTCTTTATTAATTATGAAACCTTTTCGATCAGAAGATATTAATTAGACCAAGTTAAGATTATCTCATTCACGTGCATCCCACATGTCGAATCTGCCCGTGCCTATGCACACAAGAGATGGACCTGGTTCATGCATGAGCTTCCTTTGTCAATATTCAAAAATGACCTTCACTTAAGTTAACAAATTCCCCCTTTTTGATGATGACAAACTGTGCTTTTCATAAGCTTTGGCCATGCTTCAATTTAGCCCAATATCAACATAATGTTAGAACATTTTTCACTTATCATCAAGGACCATGTTCATTAGGTTATAAACATCATTGTTCAAAGTGTAAAGCATAACCTGTTCATTAGGTTATAAACATCACTGTTCAAAGAGTAAAGCAAACCTCCCCCCCCCCCCCCAGGCATCATCGAAAAGTTGCATAAAAATGTAAGATAACCAGATTTTAAGACTTACTCATGGCCACTAGGGCTACTTCAAATGAAATCATGGATTAATCATCATAGATCAAGCTAAGAATTTAACCATCAAACAAAAATAAACAAACAATTAGAGCAAAAGACAATGAATTTCATTGATGATTGATACGATTCTTCCACAAAGCATAAAAAGAAATAAAAATACTAGAAACATGAGCAAAAACAACAAAAAATCCCGAACTGGGTCACTGGTTGATCTATACTACGCTAGGAGGCTTAAGGCTGGGAAGAACTAGGTGCTTGGTTTTTGGCTTGGAGGAGTTTCAGCATATCTTGAAGAATGCCATCATTCTTCTCCTTTTCAAGGCCCTAACCTTGCTATTCACTGGTACCTTCTTGGATGAACCAGGTTCTTTAGGAGTGGCATGAACTTCATAGTCACAAGTAATCAGAGTATTTTCCCCAAAATGATCTTTGCTTGTACCAACCTCCCGCTTCTTCATAGGTACCTTGAAATGTGCAAGCACCGTTGTGAGAATGAAGCCATATGGAATGACATGAGTCTTGGAGCCATTTATAACCCTTTCAAGAAGTTGGATTATAAATCCAGGCCAATTAATCTGCCTGCCACTATCTAAACATTCCATCAGAACCAAGTCCATGAAGTTTGCAATGTGCCTCCTTTCTTTCCTTTGCAGAACACACTTGTTGACAAATTCAAAGAGCACTTTGTGGGGTGGATTTATCTCACTTTTGTACACAGCCTTGGTCTCAATTTCCTCCTCATTGTCACTGAATTTTCTGGTAATGGCAAGGGCAATAAGAAGGTTTTATAGGCTTGTCCACTTGAGCCTTTTGTAGTCATTGTACCCCTCAGCAGGTACACCCAGAATTTCTCCCAAATCCTTTTCATCGAAGGAGACTTGCACTCCTTTCACCATACTAGTAATCCTTCCATTCTTCACTTCAGCATTTTCCATAAACTCAACAATTTCACTCCTGGCCAACCTTCCATCCATCTGAAGGACCATGTCCTTCCAGCCTTACAACTCGAATTTTTCCAAAAGCAGCACCATTCCTTCCTCATCCAAATCTCTGAGGAGTCTGCCCTTCAGAATTGTCCTCTTGCCAAACTTGGCCATCTTGTCCTTCTCAGTGTTTGAATCATCTTCCTCCTCCCCACTCCATTATTCTTCCTCAACAATTTTACTTGTTTAGATTTCACAGCAGACCTGGTCCTTTTTGCCAGGGTGGATGGTACAGCAAACTTTGACTTAGACATAGACTTCTTAGTGGAAGTATTGGATTTATTAGGTTTAGGAGTCAGAGCCTCCACTTATTCAATCTCATCTTCATCTTGATGGACCAGGTCAAATTCATCAATGTCAACAGCCTCAACAGGCTCATTCATCTTCTTCTTTCCCTTATCAACTTCTTTTCTTTTGCTTTCTTATAAGGCTTTCTACAAATCTGCCTCATTCTGCTTTAGCTGGCTTCTTGTGGCTCTTCCTCTTGTGGGAGGAATTTCAATAGTAACAGAAGGGGCAGTTTTCCTTTTCCTTTTAGCCCTAGCAGTTCCAGGGGTCTTAGCCTTGAAAGTTCCTTTCTTCTTTGGGTTATAGCTCTCAGTTACTTTCTTCAATAGGTATGCGAGGGTTTCTTCTACAGATGAACCAAGTTCATCTACATTTTTCCCAAGTTGAACCAGCCCTTCAACGGCTTTGCCAGACCCACTTCCCCCTGTTTTCTTTACACTTTCCTCTATTTCACTTAATTATGCTCCACAAACAGCAATTACACCTGTATCAGGAGTGGGTGAAGAATCAGCCACTTTTTTACCTATTCCCCTTACATCACTTTGAGCACCCTCACTCTCTTTTTCTTTTCTCTTTTCATTTTTACCAGCAACCCTTCTAGACTCAGACGATTCTACTCCAACTACTGTTCTAACCAGAATGAACCTATTCTCCAGATTCTCAACGACCTCAGAAATGACTTTAGTAGCAATATTTGGTCTAGAAGTTACCTGTTTTGTATCAGAAGACCCAGTTTCTTCCCCCTCAGTAGCAGACTTGAAGGATTCTTCATATTTTTTGGGTTCCTCTGCTTGTCTAGCTTTCAATTGTCCATCTAATTTCTTGGATAATTCACTCGCAGCCACTGTCTTGCGAGCAATCATCTTAAATCATCCTGTCTTAGGCTTAGGTGTGGTTGAAGGTATGATGGATGGTGTGGGTGTGAATTTCGTAGGTAATGAGGAAGGTTTTTCAGAAGGGTTAGCCATTTTTGTGCTAGTGTATGAAAGGATAGTTGGATTTTGTTTAGAAGATGAGAGAAGATGAAGAATATTTTGACGGTTTGAAGAAGATGGAGTGAAGAAGGCACTAATGATGATCAATTTAAATATATGTAATGAATGGGGTAACGGCATCTTTTCAGACTTTTAGAAGTCTAATCAAACTGACTTACAGTTTTTGAAAAGACGTTGGAGTCCATCCCTAGAATCTAGGTGCTTCAATTCGGTTAGGACTCTTTTGAACGGAATTGGTTCACTTGTATTGGATAAGTTCAAAAAGAATTTGGACTTAGGTAGGACTCTGCTCATGATCCAAATATTATTATTTCAAATTATGCAGAGTGTAGAAAATATATCGTGTTATCTTGATGAACCAGGTTCACTGACAATTCTCTTGTGTAAGCCTAAATTTGTCAAAATAGAGAAAATATCATTAGAGATTAATGAGTCATTTTAACACATGGCACAAGAGTATACTGTTGAAATTATGAGACTGAGCAAAAATTAATCTAGTTATATACACAATTTCTAGATTTTCTAACCAAAAAATTTTTTTATAATATTTTTTTCGTTGTGAATTCTGAACTGGTCCTTTTAGGTGATCTTAATCATCCGAAATTATAACATGTTCCTTTCAAAGTGATCTCTACTTAGGGCTTTTGTGAAGATGTCAGTTATTTGCTTGTCAATAGGACAAAGTACCATAGTGATCAACCCTTTTTCATAGTTATCCCTCAAAAAGTGACGCCTATCATCTATGTGCTTAGTTCTCTTGTGATGAACCGGGTTCTTGGTCATACTAATTACACTAGTGTTACCATAAAAGATGGTGATACAACCAACATCCATTCCAAAGTCCATTAATTATTGTTTGATCCACAATAATTGAGCACAACATGAAGCAGCAGCAACATACTCAGATTCAACAGTAGATAAGGCCATTGAATTTTTTTTTTGGTGGCTCAATACACAAGACATGAGCCAAGAAAGTGTGCCATACCTGATGTGCTCTTTCTATCAACAAAAAACCTGCATAATCAGCATCAGCATATCCCACTAGATTGAAATTACTACATTTTGGATATCAAAGACAAAGATCAGTGGTGCCTTTTAGATATCTCAAAATTCTCTTGACAGCAGTCAAGTGAGGCTCCTTTGGATTTGCCTGGAATCTTGCACAAAGGCCTGCACTGAAAATAATGTCAGTCTACTAGCAGTGAGATACAACAATGAGACAATCATTCCTCTATACAACTTCTGATCAACAGATGAACCGGGTTCATCTATATCCAACTTTTTAGCTATTGCAATAGGAGTTTCAAGTTCTTTAGAATCTTCCATTTTAAACCTTTTAAGCAACTCTTTACATACTTCTGTTGATGGATCGTAGTTTCATTTGAATGTTATTTATAAAAGAAATTAAGCTCACCCATCATACTCATTTGAAATTCACTCCCCATTAGTTTAGCAAATTCTTTACTTAGCTTATCAGTAGTTGCTCCAAAGATTATATCATCAACATATATCTGAACTACTAAGAGATCTTTACCCTTTTCTTTCAAGAATAAAGTATTGTCAATTTTACCTCTATTGTATTCATGCTCAAGCAAAAACTTAGATAATCTTTCATACCATGATCTTGGAGCCTGCTTGAGCCCATAAAGTGCTTTGTCAAGTTTGTACACATGATCTGGAACTCCTTGATTTCAAACCCCGGAGTTTGCTTGACAAACACTTTTTCCTTTAGATAGCCATTGAGGAAGGCAGTCTTGACATCCATCTGGTGAAGGGTGAATTCCATGTAAGCAGCAAAGGCTATAAGGAGTTTTATTGCTTCCAACCTTGCAACTGGAGCAAAGGTTTCATCATAGTCTATGCCCTCCTACTAGCTATATCCTTGAACCATTAATCTTGACTTGTTCCTTGTAAAAGTTCCATCTTCATCAAGTTTATTTCTGAAGACCCATTTTGTGCCAATTACTAATCTACCCAAGGGTCTTGGTACCAGATGCCAAACTTGACTCTTTTCAAATTGGTTGAGTTCATCTTGCATTGCATTTACCCAGTCTGCATCCTGCAAAGCCTCAACAACATTTTTAGGTTCAATAAGAGATAAGAAAGCATCAAAAGTACAAAGATTCTTTAATGAAGATTTAGTTTTGATTCCAGAGGTTGGATCAGTAATTATGTTCTCAATGGGATGAGAAATTTGATACTTGTAAGAGTTCACAACCAATTGGTTTCTCCTTGATGTTCCTTCAGTATTTTGTTGCTATGGAACAGGTTTATGGACAGGTTCCATTGAGGTTTGAGGATTATTTTCTCTTTATTCTATTCCCCCTTTCATGTTGCTCTGGGTGGAAGAACCTGTTCCATCACCTATTCCTTCTTCTAGTGCAGCTTCAGTATGGGTTGTCGTTTCATCTAAGTTTCTTACCAGTCCAATTGCTTAATCATCATGTTCCTGTCTCTCAGAAAGAATGTTAGTTTCATCAAAAACCACATGAACACTTTCTTCAACACACATAGTTCTTTTGTTATAGACCTTATAAGCTTTTCTATGTGAAGAATATCCCAATAATACTTCCTCATCACTTCTGGGATCAAACTTGCCTAGGGAATCTTTACCATTGTTGTGCACAAAGCACTTGAATCCAAATGCCCTAATATAGGATATATTTGGTTTTCTCCCTTTAAGTAACCCATAAGGAATCTTCTCTACAAGAGGTCTAGTCATGCACCTAGTTATGATGTAGCATGCAGTATTTACAGCTTCTGCCCAGAAGCTATGGGGCAATTTACTAGAAAGAAGCATAGTCCTAGAAATATCTTCAAGTGGCCTATTATTTCTTTCAACTACTCCATTTTATTGTGGAGTCCTAGGAGCATAAACATTATGATCTATGCCATACTCATCACAAAATTCAGCAAATTTAGCATTTTCAAATTCAGTGCCATGATCAGACCTAATTGATGCAAGTTGATTACCTAGTTGTTTCTGAGTTTTTCTAACAAAGGAAGTGAACATGTCAAATTCTTCATCTTTAGATGTTAAAAACAATGTCCAAGTAAACCTAGAGTAATCATCAACAAGCACCACCACATATCTTTTACCACCTCTGCTTAATATTCTCATTGGACCATAGAGATCCATATGGACCAGTTCCATCATCCTGGTGGTGCTTATTTTTCTTGCATTTAAAAGAGGATCTTACATTCTTCCCCCGTGCACAAGCCTCACAAACTTTGTCTTCCTTGAACTTGATGTTAGGCAAACCTATCACCAAGTCCTTGGAGACTAATTTATTGATTTGACTCAGACTTGCATGTCCAAGTCTCTTGTGCCAAAGGAGGGGATCATTGCCCAACACACTTAAGCAAGTGAGGTCATTTTTTGAAAGTGTGGACAGATCTACAATATATATATATATATATATATTATTCACTCTTTTTCCCTGCAAAACAGTCTTGTCAGTGGTAAGATTTATCACAAAACATTTGGTAGAGGTGAATGCTACCAAGTTACCTCTATCACACAGTTGTGATACACTAATTAGACTGTATTTAGGCCATCTATCAAGTAGACATTCTCAATAGAGTGAGAATCAGTCTTACCTACCTTACCAATCCTATTGATCTCACCTTTCTTCCCATTTCCAAAGGATACATTACCTCCTTTGAGGTTCTCAAGTGAAAGGAACTGGTTCTTGCTTCCTCTCATGTACTTTGAGTAGTCATTATCCATGTGCCATATTTGGCTGTTCCCCTTCACTTGGACCTGCAAAATGAAATCAGGGGTTAGTCTTAGGAACCCAAACTAGTTTGGGTCACTTTCTATAGGGAAAAAGATGAATTAAATTCTTTTTAACCCAACTTGGTAGCCTATTCTTCCCTTGAACAAATTCTTTGTTCTTTTGGATTGCCTTTCCTTTTGCATTACATTCACTTTTATAGTGACCTATTTTACCACTGTGAGTACAAATCTTGTTCTCAGGAAGTGTAAGGTACTTGCTTTTGGGATCCCATTTAGGTGACAGATTCTCAAAGCCAAGTCCTCTTCTATTGCTACTATGATGTTCATGTAGCCATTAAAGAGCATCGGAGGACCTGTTCCATTTACAGGGTCTATCTAGTTCATGCTTGACATTTCCTAGATCCTCTTTCAAAATTCTTACCTGATCATCCTTCTTATACAACTCATCTTTCAATTTACCTACATTTTCTTCTAGAGTGAGTTGTGTGCAATCATCTGTCTTCTTACTTGTTCCTAATTTTAGTTTTAGGTTTTCAAATGTAAGTTCTAGGACATTTGATTCAAATGCATGAACCTGGTTCTTTAGTAGAGTATTTTCACTTACAGTCTCACTAACACTAAGTTCCAGGTTCTTACACTTTTCTTTCAAAATCACACATTCCTTAGACAATTGTTCCTTTTCATTGTTTATATCCTCATATTCATCAAAGAAATCTAGAAGTAACTCAGATAGCCTTTCTTTAGACAAAAATTTAATCTTGTCTTTGAGATGAATTACACTTACCTCAGATTCCTCATCAGATTCTCCAATTGTCATAAGTGCTTGTTCATCTCCAACTTCATCATCTGAATCTTCATCTGCGCTTTCTCCCCAGGCAGCAACCATAGCCTTCATTGATCATTTGTTCTTCTTGGGTTGAACTTGTTCTTTCTTCCTGTTTCTTTTTTCAGCTCTTTCCTTCTTCCATTCAATTTCCCGTTGAGGGAAATTTTGATGTGGTGATCAGTCTTCCCATACTTATAGCAACTCTCATTAGGTACTTCTTGAAATCCTTTGTGATCATACACATTTCATCTTCCACTATATTAGAACCTTCAGTGATTCTGAGTGTCAGGATCCTTTCCTTCTTGGGTACATCCATCTTCATGGTTTTCGTTCTAAGTTCATAAGCAGTCAGATTTCCAATTAGCTCATCCACCTTAACAGGGACAATGTTCTTTGATTCCTGAATGTCAGTGATTTTGCTCTCCCAAGAGACTAGCAGAACCCTTGTCAAAATCTTCTCAACTTTGTCTTATTCAAGAATAATCCTTCCAAGAGACTTAAGTTCATTAGTGTGTTGAACCTTGTATACATATCCTGGATGGTTTCCCCTTCCTTCATAGTGAAATTCTCATATTGAGAATATAGTAGAGTTCCTCTAGACTTCTTCACCTAAGGTGTTCCTTCATGAGTCACTTGAAAAGTGTCCAAAATTTCCTTAGTAGTAGTACAACTTTGAATTTTTTTGTACTTGTCTATACCAAGTCCACACACAAGCCATTTCTTGGCCTTAGCGTTCTTCTCCCATTTTCTTAAGTCCTCAGCAGTGCAGTCAGATCTTGTTTTTGGCACATCTACTCCTTCAACATTTTTCTTCACGGTAGCCAAGGGACTATCAGTGACAATGTACCATAGCTCACAGTCTTCTCCAATGATGTGATCTCTCATCTTGTTCTTCCACCGGGAGTAGTACTGGCCTTCGAAGAGTGGTAGCCTAGCAGTGGATTGTCCTTCCCAGTTTCCAGGTGGTGCACTCATCTTGATCTTCTCCTAAGGTGTTAGCCTCTTAAAGGATAACCTGATGTGATGCCAATTGATGTTTTAACTTCAATACCACATAAGAGGGAGGAGTGATTTTTGTGGTGTTCAATTTTTCGCCTAAACTTATTATAGAAGGATCTGGTTCTTCTAAGTGTTCCTTAGCCTACTATTGCTGATATAGTAAATGGGAGAAGTAAAGAACACAAGTATTTTACGTGAAAAACACCTGGCTCAAAAGTTGAAAAAACCACGGCCTACTTCTCAGTAGGATTTCCCAAACTCTCCACTAAATCAATGAGCCAAAAATTACATTTACAGAACACTTTTGTAAACCTAAAACTAACTCTAATCCCTTTGTAGCAAAAAACCTCTAACTGTTGCGACAACTTCAAGTTAACTCTAACTTGAATAACTCGAGTACCTATTACAATTGACTCTAGATAAAGCTGAAAGGTACCATATGAAAACACCTACTATAATTGAACTAGAATAACAGACAGATGCTTGGGACTGGTTCTTCTATCTGGTTCATGTAGCTTCAGGTTTGCACACTTGAATCACACACGAATTGCTTGCAAAATGACTTGCTATTTTGCTCTCAATTCACGTTTAACTTCTGCTTTTTGTGCATCCTGTATAATGAGAACATCTTGCAATATATAGAATTAGTAGATGAATAAATAATTAGAGTTCTAATGCTACTCTTCCTTGGCGGAAGAGTTCTAGTTGATCTCAACTTCTAACTCCTTTCTTATCTTGGATAGTGTTCTCTTTGAGTAAGGAGTCCTTCTACTTATCAATTATGCAACCTTTTCGATCAAGAGATATCAATTATACCAAGTTAAGCTTATCTCTTTCACGTGCATCCCACATGCTCGAATCTGCCTGTGTCTATGCACACAAGGGATAGACCTGGTTCATGCCTGAGCTTCCTTTGTCAATCTTCAAAACTGACCTTCACTTGGGCCAACCCATATCAACGACCTTTCTCCGGACCCTGCGTGAATACGGAATACCTTGGGCATCGGGCCGCATATCACTACCCCATACTTAAACATTGTTCATCCTCGAGTCAACCACCAATTCAAACTAACCTAGAGCACTTCATTTTCTTTTAGCTTATCCGAAGCACCACATACCTATGACTATGGTTGATAGCAACAATTAAACTTTAGCGTATGCCTTTAACACACACTTCCCTTTACTTTATTCCATACTTCAAATATTTATTCAACAACAAGACAACATGCTTATAACAATCCTAGCCTCACAAATCGACTCAATATCACAATGTATTCATGACTTGAACACTTAACATCATAGAGAAATCTAATAATGTCACCTATCCCTCGCGAAATTATGTGCCCCCACAACAAGACAAAAGAGTAAGTCGATTTCACGCACTCGAATTAAATGCTCAAATATATTTTAAGGACTCAGATAAATCAAAGAAATTCCTCACTCTCACAAGGAAGTCAGATGCATGCACAAAGTACCATAGGCTTACCCATTATGTAAACATCCACTAATATAGGCTTTCTCGAACTAAAATCAAGTAGGACTTTTTCATGGTTGTAACTTTGGCTACAGGACGGCTAAGATATATTTTTAGAATAGTAGATAACCCTCCTACACACTTTAACACATCACATACTTATTTAAGTGCAAATCCCAACTTCAATTTCACAAAAAATATCATCCCAAGAGCTCCCCCCCCCC